>CM062805.1:678465073-678745073 GCA_031772625.1 Pinus tabuliformis | reverse complement strand
CATCATCCTCCACATCTTCTGCTACTTCCTCTACTCCTAGTACTCCTAGAATGGCCCAAAGACCATGGAACAACCCAAGAGTAGTACAGATGACTCTCCCATTACACCCTCTTCCCAAACATCCATAGAGATGGATTCCTAAGTTCAATCTTGATGATAGCCTCCTTACAGAGGAACATCATCACAATTTCATGTTAGCCATCAATCTGAATGGAGTCAAAGAAGAAGATTGTGTTGTTAGACTTTCCCCTTACACATTTTAAGGATATGCAGGATCTCAGAACTTTTCTCTTCCTGTTGGGTCAATAACAAATTGTGATATGCTCGAAGAATAATTTTTGTTAAAATTTGGTGATGACCAAACAACTTCCACTTTGATTAATGATTTATCAAATCTTAGGGCCAACCCAAATGAAAAAATTAAAGATTATAATTCTAGATTCAAAAAATTGATGAATAAAATCCTAGACACTTCTAGACCACGAACATATGTACATATTGAATGGTATATTTGTTCTCTTCCTTCAAATATTTCAATTTTCATAGATAGAGCTAACAAAACAATATTGCTTGATAACATGAAAGAAGCTATATCTGTGGAAATATTAATTCTTTCTCTTGAGAAGAGAAATTCCCTTGAGGAAATAAAATAGACCAAGAGGGTCTCTTTTAAAGATGAATCCAAGAAGAAATCCCCCAAAGGTCCTTTCAACTTGGAAGGATTACAAAATGTTGTGAAGATAATGTCTAATGAAATGGTAGAGATTAAGAAGAAAGTTGTTGAATCTTAAAAAAAATCCTTTCGGCCTTTTAAAAGGAATCAACCATCACAACCATAATCTCTTGCCATCATATCAAATGCATAATCCGACCAAGATGACGAAGAAGAAGAATCAAACTTATATGCTGAAGAGTCCCAAAAAGAAGAATTAGCGGAGGCTCATGGTTTATGGGATTTCATTCTAACTGCCTCAGAAAATTAACAAGAAGAGGAAGTCTTACGAGTAAGTACTAGGAGTAAAAGACTTGCTGATACCTCTTCAGGAAATCAAAAACAGAAATCCCCTACTGCTCCTACTAAAGACAAAGGTACAATTAAAAATTCCTCTACTCCTTCAAATGATGTTCCAACTACCTCCAAATCTCCTTCTTCATATAAGACTTTGATAATATCTGATACCATGGAGTATAATATTGTGGAAGACATGAAAAAGTTCAAAGCCAACATTTCCCTTTATGACATTAGTAAATTAAAACAAAACAAAGCAAATTTACTTAAAGAATTCAATGCAGATCCTGCATCCCGATTACCTACTGCTATCATTACAAAGGCCTCAAAATGGAAAGGAATACCTCATAATGTCTCTTTAGATAAAATTGACCCATCAAATGCTATTCTAATTCGGGATATATCAAATTCTCACACTCTTCACTTTTTATTGACTTTTGAAATTTTTAACAAGAACTTTCACAACTATTTAGTGAATTCTTGTGCATCATCAAATGTCATGCCTTATGCATTGTGTCTTAAATTAAAATTTCACCTCAGAAATATGTTGCTCAAATCATTCAATCAAACCACAGAAAAGTAAAAGTTTTGGAAGATGTGAATTTTGTTTTAATAAGATTATCGTCGATATTCCCGAATTCTATGGTCTTATTTTAAGTAGAGTGTAGTATGAAAAACTACATGGTTACCTTGCAACTGATTGGTCACATATGTGGCTTTCGTACAATGGAAAACCAAATCATGTTTTTTTTGATAGAGAAAAGCATATGGAATATTTGGTAACTCATTTCGATGAGGAAAATGAACCAATATTTTTTACAGATAGCATTCTTGGAAGCTATTTTTTTAATATTTCTTCGGCAATTTCCCAGCACATAATTCCCCCTTTTTAGTGGATTTTAGTTCATCTCAAATCAAAAAATGTTCTGAAATAGATTCATCTAGATGTATGAATTTTGTAGAAAATCTTGTAAATAATCATGATAGCTTGTTTTAGACTCCTTATTTTGATGGGTCAAAATCTAATGACGGTGCGAAAGTTGGTTGCATCCTAGTAAACACTAAGGGTGAAAACACCATGCCTGCATGCAAATTGGAATTTGATTGTACCAATAATATTGTTGAATATGAAGCATTGGTACAAGGCTTACAAAAGGCCATTAGTCTTGATGTAAATACCTCACATATTTTGATGACATAGAGATTGTAATCAAATATGTTAGAAACAACATCCACTATGTTTCTAGTCACCTTAAGCATTACCAATCCTTGATCCAAGACCTAACTTCCCATTTTACTGCGTCCAATATAACTCTGATCCCAAGATTACATAATGCTAGTGGTGATCTCCTAGCCAATGTTGCTTCCAAACTTATTCTACCCGAATATTTTAGTCCCAATAGATTTTCTATTAAATCAATTTTTCTCCCCTGCATTCCAGACAACATAACTAATTGGAATGTGTTTAATGATGACAATGACATATTAAGTTTTCTGAAATATAAAGGGTCTTACTCTGACCAAATTATTGATGAAGATGAGCATGATAAGAAGATCAATAAATATTCTAAGGAAAATTATTCACCTAAACCTATAGTAAAATTGGAAGATTTATATGATCTGAAAGATAGATTTAAAAGGGTTACCAATTGCAAAATTCATAGCTCTACTTTGAGGTTTGAATTGGTTAATTTAGGATTTGATCATAAGCCTCAGAGCATCAATTTAGGCCTTGGACTTTCACCAGGTGAGAGATATTCATTCATTCATCTATTGAAAAGATACAAGGATGTATTTTCTTGGAAATATGATGATCTTAAGACTTATAACACATCTATCATTCATCACCCCATACCTATGCTGCCAAATGTAAAGCCCATTCAACAAAAGCTTAGGAAGATTCATCTTAACTTGGAAGCCCAGATTAACACTGAATTGAACAAGCTCCTCAAAGCTAAAATCTTATTCTCAACCATACATTCCAAGTGGGTCTCTAATCTTGTACAAGTTAGAAAAAATAATGGAGATATTCATATTTGTATAGATTTTAGAAACTTGAATAAAGCGTGTGAAAATGATAACTTTACTTTTCCTCCGATGGAACAAATTTTACAATTTATTTCTGTTTTTCAGCTAATATCTTTCTTATATGCTTTTCAAGTTAAATTCATATTCTTGTACATCTTGAAGATAGGCTGAAGACCACATTCAAGACCAAGTGGGGAATGTATGCTTATCAAAAATGCCTTTTGGATTGATTAATGTTGGAGCTACTTTCCAGAGACCGATGGATTAATAAAATAGTTATAGTGTACTTAGATGACATTACAATTTATTTCGAAAAGAGAAATAATCATCTCCATGATTTGAAACAAATCTTTCAAAGATGTAAAAAATTTGGAATCTCCTTGAATCCCCAAAAATCATTTTTTCCCCTTAGTGAAGTTAAGATTTTAGGGTTGATTGTGTCCAAAGAGGGATTTTTCATATCTTCAAAGAGAATTAAGGTGATTTCATAAATCTCCTTACCACACAACAAAAAATCCATGCAGTCCATTCTTAGGAAAATCAATTTTGTCAACTGGTTTGTCGCATATTTTTCACAAATTATTTTACCATTACAAAATATGATTAAGAAGAAATCATTTTTCAAATGGGGACTGATTGAAAGAAAAGAATTTGAATCCATAAAACAAGCAATCATGGAAGCTCCTTTGTTATCAACTCCCAACTTTTCGAAATAATTTTTCCTTTACACATTTGCTTCCCAGCAATCCTATGTAGTTGTATTGACACAACCCACTGAACAACGTGTTGAGGCTCATATTTCCTTCTTTAATTCCAATTTACAAGGAGCTAAGCTAAATTATTAAGAGGTTCAGAAAATATCCTTTCCATTTTTTAAGTCCATAAAATTTTTTAGGCCTTTCCTCATTAAAGAAAATACAAGAGTAATTGTTCCTTTCCTTGTAGTCAGCCAAATGCTCCTCTAGAAGGAATTAGGAGAGAAAATAACAAATTGGGTTACTTACCTACATGAATATGACCTAGAGATTAAACAAGCTAAAATAGTAAGGGGTCAATGTTTCTGGAGATTAATCACTAGAGATTACAACACTTCAGCGAATGATGATTCAGGTAATTATGTTCAAATTACAGGGGTATGCCCTATTGTCATTGAATCTCAATGTTCTGAGTTAATCTTTTATTTAAAAAATGGTTATTTTGCACTAACAATTAATTACAAAATAAATAGATCTTTGAGACCTAAAGCTAACTGGTACGAACTTGTTAATGATGTCTTATTTAGAAGATATTATGATTCCTTTTATTAAAATGTCTAGAAAAATCTGAAGTGGAGAAAGTTTTGCAGGAACTACAAGATGAACCAATTGGTGGAAACTATAGCGGGGACACCACTGCTCATAATATTCTCCATGTTGGATACTATTGGCTGACTCGATTTAAGGACACCCATGCCTATGTTAGAAAATTCAAAGTTTGCTAGATTACTTCAACAAGACAAAAGAAACCATCCTTACCCTTGCATCCAGTTAACATTGAGCAACACTTTGAGTAATGGAGACTGGACATCATAGGTGAGATTGTTCCTAAATATTATAAGAACCATAAATACATCTTGACTGCTATAGATTACTCTACCAAATGGGTGGAAGAAATACCTCTAAAGGTGGCCAATTTTGAAAATATTATTGAATTTATTAATCAATTTATTATTACCAGGTTTGGCCTTAGTTATGCCCTTATGTTTTATAATGCATCTTATCTTTCTGGTAATACCATAACTAAATTTTCTCTTAAAATAAGTTTAAAATCAAATATTCTACAAATTATTCTCCTCAAGGAAATGGCTTAGCAGAGTCTACCAATAAAATATTCATTAGGATAATCAAGTGAATAATTGACTAAAATAAAAGAAATTGGCACCAAGCCCTACTTTTTGTTTTATGGGCTAACATAATTACTCAGAAGGTCTCTATATGCACTTCTCCTTTTCAATTACTGTATGGAAAATATGTTATCCTACCTCCTAATCTAGCTCTTCCTTCACTAGCCCTAATGCAATCTATGAAAGAAAAACCTTATTCTTCTTTGCAATTAAGGATGACCGAAATTCTCAAGTTAGAAGAAGAGAGAGATAGAGGAAAAAAGGTTCATGCTCACCATCATCAATTGGTCAAATTCTCATTTGATGCAGGTTTAGTTAATAACAAATTTTTTGAAATCAGTGTCTTAGTTCTGAAATAGGATAAGGCTGATGAAGAAAAAGACAAACACACAAAGTTCCAAAAATTGTGGCTAGGCCCATTTCGGATCATTGAGAAACTAGGCCCATCAACCTTTATCCTTGAAGATTTATAGGGAAAGAGGGATGCTCTTCTTGTTAATGGACTAGTTTAAAAAAAAAAATTCTCAAGGATTTTTATCTTCCTATAAATATGTAAATAATCATATGTACATATCGTTATATCTAACCTTCGTAATGTTAGGTAATACACTTTTGAATTTGCATTGGGGTCTCTCATCATTTACATGAAATTTGACTAATTGAAGAAGAAATCTTAGAAAGAAAATGATAACATTGAAGTTTAGTATTGCATCTATTACAAATCTCTAAAATCTTTATATCAATTAAATTGTAAATATTTCATAACTTGAAACTTTAAAAAATCTTGTTGTCTTATGATTGGTCATGAAAAGTTTTCTTTAAAAAGTGAAGACTATTTTGAAGTTTTAATATATTTTGGCTTCAATTGTCATCCATAACTCTTAAGGAGTGAAATTACCTCCCCATCCACTAATTTTACAGTTTTTAGAGTGTAATTCAAAAATATATAAAACTTGAAAGATAAGAGGTCTCATCATGAGCTGACTTACCATTATCATAGGAAACTAATGATATTGGCAATATCATGACTGGTCACCAAACCAACATAATTTCTTTTGGCTACATAACCATAAGACAATAGGTCTCATCACAATCCGGCTTGTTGAATATCATTATAACTTGTGAAAGGCATTGTCATCAGCTGGTTACCAAGCTAGGGAAATGGCTTTCAAATAAGATTTAAAAGAAAGTTTAAAATAAAAAATTAATACCTCTAATAATATTACTATAAGTGGATGGAATACTGGTACATTTTTGGTTAAATGGTAACTCTGTCAAGGCTATGGATGTCTGCTGGCAGTATTGGCTCTACTAGTGGCAAATACATATATCTAAATTATTAAGCTTCTATAGTTCTTAATGTTATATTGACAACTAATTAAATCACCAACAAAGGTAATGAAGATTTTAATCAATAACACATTGTAATACAATTAACAAAAATAATGAGTTATTTTATTCGGAGTAATCTTTACCAATCAAAACATCAAATATTTTTACCTTTCTAAGTATTTTCATTTGATAGTTATAATTTCATTTATCTTTACAGAGATAATTGTTTTCCCTAGTATGTCGCCAATTGTTGTAGTACTCAACAACCCCCAATTTGATTTTATTTTAGCTATATAATAAATAATCGAGACCCTTTTGAAATCTAATAAAATTATTTAGTCCTAATAAAGATAAGACAATTTTAATGTTTTTGTAACTAACCCTCTTATAAAGGTTTCATATATCGGAGGATTCAAACCATGCACATATTATAAAACCCGATAGGCCTTTCATTGTTTAAAATAATGCATTATCAGGTTAGTCATATCAAAACATTCGAATATCGTTCCTTATAGACAAGTTATGATAAAACAGGGATAAAACACTCTCCGATATTTAAAGAATAAAGTGGGCACTTCCTTTATATTTAATATTTGAAAATAACACTGGCCCCACAACATTTCCACATAGAATACTAGAGCTCTCAAATATCGTAACTTTCATCCAAGTGCCATCTCAAAATCTCTGATATCAAAAACCTATGATACCTGATATCTGAAATACCAAAAAGCTTCTGCTACTACCAAACTCCCGATATCATAATGTTTCGATATATTACACTGCTAATACCTGATATTTTTTATATTCCTCCCATTCAATATCTTAGTCATTCGATATTCTCGCTACGCTTATATCAAAACATTACATATCGGATGCCACACTTTAAAATCCCTGATATTCCAAAACGCCGATATCAAACCCCTGGTATATCTGCCCGCATACATTTATAACCATTTAATATTTAAAAAATATATATCACAAGTCCTGGATATTGTAACTTTTAAAGCGTAACCACGGGATTTAATCGATAAAACTCCTCCTATATATTGATGTGTTGATCACCCATGTGAATCCATGTTTTTCATTTAATTTCTAGAAAGTGGCGAATTTATGGTTTTTGAAGTTTTAAAACAACATTAATTTAGAATTAATATTGTCATGATTCACCATTTAAGGATGGAAATTATTATGGAAATTCATTATTTGCATAAAGGGATTTCAGACGAGAAAATTATCACTTAGTATTGTGTTTTCCATTGCCGGCTAGTCTCGATAAACTCAATTTAGAAGGTATGTTGAGTGTAACTAAAGCAAGAAACAAACCAGTTACTCACCTGCAGCCAGCCGCTACAATAGCTGAAAATATTGACACACTAGGACTATTTTTAGATACAATTTGTTTTTTAGGCACTCGTACCACCTCATGGAAATCTATTTAACTTTTATTCGAAGAAGAGGAACCAAGGTTTACTCAAAGAACTGTCACATCTGAATATTTTTCTCTTGTTTATAATACCACTTACATTGATGTTGCAAACTCATTTCTACATAGGATTATTGCTCGTCCCAAGCTCCTACCCTACACAAATATGATTTGGTGGGTTGTGGAACATTTAAACATTGCAAACAAGAAATTCATAACAAAGAATGATACAATCATCAAGTCTTTCAGTTGTAGTGATTTCAATGTTATTAATCATTTTCCTACTCCTCAATGTATGTATGACAAATAGTTTACTGACAAGTTCATCAGTGGTATTGATCATCCATAAGAACCCATCAAGGATTGGAGGAGAGATCCAAATAAGCAAAAGCATGAGGAAAATGGAATATATTCAGTAGACTCCCTTGCATGACCTTATTTCCAAATTGTTGCCATGGTATGTAGACTTTTCTCCTATCCTAATGCTCATAAGTTCCCATATCAATGGAATCTTTTAATAGATGCTCCTTTTGAAGGATATTTATTGGACTGGGGATATATTTTATCTAATAACTTGGCCACTCACATTCTCAATTTTAGAAGAAAGCATACAATTTCAAAAGGTATAATTCCCCATTTTATATGAGTGCGTATGTTGTGCATGCCCTATGATATAATATGAATTTTTCCACCATGGGATGGAAATGGAATTTATAGGATCCTACTCCTATTCACATATACCATAATATCCTCTGGGATTCTAAGTACCAACCCCATTTCTATAAGATTTTTTAGGGTGTCATGTTGCTGATTCATCAAATTATATTTCACAAAATGGCTCCAAGGATTTCCCTCGAAGTAGAGACGAATTTGGTCACAGTTGGGATTTATTTTGGTGAAGTTTGGTTTACCTACATTTAGGTCTATGGCAGTTTGTCTAATCCATATGTTTAACCCCTGTATATTCCTAATAAACTACTAGCCTGTGAAATAGCCTACAAAATGGTAGGTAATGGAATTTCTAATGTGCTAAAAGAATCTGATAAGAAAGAATGGCTACCTTTAATTTCCATTGTGGTATGTTCGCATTAGATAACTTCAAATATGTAGCTATTGAGCTGAACTCTATTTTATATTTTAAGTTTCCTACTAACCCTAATAGGTATTATGATCCTCATGGAACTACTACAAATCTCACTGCTCAATCAAGTGTAAGGAAATTCTCTCACGAACCTGATCAGTTTGGTACTACTTTTGAAAAATCTACCACCTATGCCATAGTTTCCAAACAGATTTCAGAGAAGCTAAATCCATAGGAATTTAACTAGTTTTCATAATATAGGGAAGCAAGGCTATCCCGTTTACTCATGGATTTGTTTAAACTTCCACAAGAAAGCATCGCTCATGAAGAGGTTACACTTATTTATTCTGAACAGACTATCGATATCCCTGATCCAAAAGAGACAGGGCCTTCTTCTTCTACCCAGATTGAGGAGAAACTGCTAAGCTCTAAGCTTGAGGAGATTTGGGAAAAATGTAGTGAGATTTTGAAAGGAAATAAACCTGAGGTTTTGAAGACTCCATCTTGGAATAGGATCTTAGACATTTCCAAGACTGCTTCTGAAAAAGTCTTTAGAGGTTGAAGAAGTTGAGATTATACTAGTATTCCCGACCTTTGAGGTTGTCTTAAGTGTCAAAGATATTCCTCCTCTCGATATTTTGTACAGTTCCCAACATAAGGCTATGGTCAAAAGGCAAAGAATGAAAATAAATATTGATCAATCCCAAGCCTTAGTCCTAGAAAACACTTCTTTTGAAGTACTATGAAAAGGTTCATAGACTACTCCTCCAGAGGAAATCGACAGACTCACACAATTCACATGAGCTTATTCTTAGGCCACTATGGACAAAGCTATTGAGATTCAACAACTTCAAAATGAAAAGGATAATAGGATAATGCAATTGGAACAAGGCCCTAACAATGAGCAGAAAATTATTTCACAGAAATCGCAAGGAGAACTTATAGAGCTTCAAAATTATTTCAATGTCCTTAAAGTTCAATATGACTCTGATTTAAAGGCCCGAGATACCCAATTTATAGAATTATAGCTTAAGATTGAAGAATTGAATGTCAATCCTAAGTTGCTAGAATTTAAAAAAGAAGTAGGAGAATTAAATACTCTCCTTGCTCAACCACAGGTCATCTTTTGTCAATAGTTAGCAATGATTTAGAGTTTGCGTCAAACAACAAGTTCTTTAGTAGACCAACTATATGACCTGAGGACATACTTTGATGATATTGAGGAGAAGAATGTGGGATATATAACATGGAAAGAGAGTGCTGAAGGGATATAAATTGACCTCCCAAGGATTGACGAACCAGATAAGGATAGAGTCTTCAAAGAATGGGAAATTCGCCTGAAAAAGATAGAAACAATAGTATTCAATGCAAGGGACATCTCCAATGACCTTTTTGAAGCTATTAGTGATAAAAAATTTAAGGAAAATCTTTTTTCCGACTTCCTTGAGGGGAATCTCCTCGATATCAAATTGTTAAGTAATACATGGCATGATTTGTCAAACAAAGGGGTCGAGAAGATTGAAAATATCTCTAAGATAGACTTAGAATTCCATTGGAATTTCTTAGTCAAAACTCATAACCAATGGTTAATGTTTAGATGTTTATCTAACACAACCACTTCTATTTTTCAAGAACTCCAGGGCGCTATATTTACTGTTCAAATGCGCATTCAACCATGGTCTCCACTAGAATTGAAGCCTATGGAAAATATCTACGAACTACGACAATGTATGGGAGGGCATTCTTCTTCACAATATTAGATGGGTTGTTGTAACAAAATCTAAAATTGTCTTAGAGTTTTATTTTAAGTTTTGTTTGTTAAGACCACTTCAAAATTTTATTCTTCTTTGCAATCTTTATATTTTATGTAAAAAATATAAATCCCCTTCATTTGAAGGAAGAAGGGGTTCTAAATTTTGGAGAGAAATATTTTGTTTCTATTACTGTAACTGAAGCAATCTTATTAGAAAGTTGAACCAATATTGTGTTTCTCGTTAGCAGAGTTACAGTATATCGAGTACTATTATCTTTCTATTTTTCCGTTTCTTAAGAGTTAAATGGTTGTTTGATTATGTTTTTCTTATATATATGTCCGAAGTAGTCATACATATTTGACTATTGATATGTGTGATGGAAATCATATGTTATATGCATGAACAATGATATCATATATGTGTAACAATTTCATCAACTAATTCAATTAACTATTTAATTAAATTAGTTTATCATATTTTTTTCTAACTTTATATTATTTTGATGATCTATATTTTCATGTCGAATATGAAATCCTTTTAAAACACATATACTGATAAGCTTTCACGAGATAGATAGATATATAGATAAATAGTTAATTTAAATACTTTTATTTCTCATTTTTAATCACATCATAAGTCTCACATCTATATTCTTCATCCATTTTCTTATTTTATATTAAGGGAAACTGGTCCCATAAAACCCAGTCAGACCCACCATCAGAAATAGGAAAATATATGTCCTGAGGTCTCGACTGGTTGGCTTTTCCCGATATTTAGGTAGACATTTCAAGCCTTCAACAAGACCCTCAGGAGAAATTCCAACAATCACATCAACATTCCAAGCACTACATCTAAGTTTGAGCAATCACATCAGGAAGAGTACTAACAATCATATTAGAGATCCAATAGTCACACCAGTAGCTTCAGCATCACTTGCAAAAGCACACCCAAGGTAATCTTAAGCATGAAATCATGTAAACCTTTCATACAAACTTATTTTAGGTTGAAAATGTTATAAGTATATGAAGGAAAAGGTTTTGATAACTAGAATTAGTAGTAGTGTAATCATAGCCTTATCTAGTAGTAAACTTCACTTTTCAATTAGGGCACCCATGCATGTGGGAGAGGAATAAGACAAAAGTAAAAAATAATCTAAAAAGTGGGGTTTTATCATTTGGCATGATAAAGGAAAAGGAGTGTGAAGGGGTAGGTGGGGGCCAACTCAGTTAACTCAAAGTACTTCAAGGTTATTTTTCATGCAAAAATATTTATATGAAAAAGAGAGAAAATATTAGAATTAAAAAGAAAATAATAATAAAATGAGAATAAAGTGGTGGACCCACCACCTCTATGCATACAAACTTGTTGCTACGAGAACCTACAAGTGTTGATATAGGATACAAACAAGATGCTACTAGATCCTACAAGTTTCTACAGGAGACAAATAAATAGCTACAAGATCATACATGTTAGTACATGAAGCTAACATAGTGTTATAGGAAGAAAAATTTCACCCATAATATCCATCAAATCATTGAGAAGAAAGGAAATATTTAGAGAAAGTATAAGTATAAATTCCTTCTCCAACATTTCAGATACGTTTTCCAAAAACAATTTTACAATCATCAAGAAAAAAACACTCTACAAATTTGCAATTTGAATTCTAGTAAGAAAAAAATTGGATTGAATGATAATTTTATTAAGAATATGGTGTGTTGAATAGGGCAGTGGTGCATGTTTCAATTTTCCATTCCACGACCTTGAAACAAGAACGTCAAAAAAAAATTCTACTACAACAAACTCCATTATGCAGGAAGTGATAAGGTCTACAAACCAATGCTAGAGGAAGCTGAATTTCAAGTAGACTTTCCATCTAAACTCAAGGAATAAAGGAAATTCATCAAGGAGAGGTAGTATAGAAAAATCTTTCCAATTTTCATTTATTTCAATGACCTCTATTACATAAGAAACCTTATGATCCTAGAGCAGAAAAGAAAAACTACTTGTTCGACTCTGATAAAAATGTATTAAAGTCATGGGATGGGGATTTATCAAAATGAGAATTTGTGATTTAAGGGGAGAAATCAAAGAATGAACTATAAGAAAATATAGAAAAAGAATAAATTTATGCTAAGCAAAAGATAATGGAAGAAATTGAAGAGCATCCATGATTCCATTAAGTAATGGAAGCTACATCCACATCAACATGGATGTCAGAAAAGTCATCATAAGAATACATCAACAAAATAAGGGTAGAGAATATGAGTGGGTTCCTCAGAGGGTGAGCAACAATTTTAGTAGGAGTGTATGATGGGCCTCCCAATCAGATTCAAAATAAGGCCCATCTAACCTTTCCTAGCCACATAAAGGTTATATTAAATATGTCCTTCTACACTTAATAATGTTATATTAGATTTAATAAGTTCTTAGGAATTTATAGAGATAAATTCTTATTATGTGCTTAATATTATTTATTTTTCATAATATTGAGTAAATTTTGAAGATCTTAAGATTGAGAAAATTTGGGGATGTGTTCCCTATTACAGGAGAAGCCATAACTCTATATTTAATGAAGATTCCTATTTTTGGGAGCCATATCCACTTTTTGAGGAATTTTGGAGGGGAAAGATTTCTCCTTTGAAGGAGGTTTCTTCCCTATCAATTTGTTCAAGTACCAATTCGAATTAGCCGATAGGGTAATGGTTGTTTTAGTCTTGTTGTGAACAAAACTTGTTAATTAGTAGTTCTACTTCTATTTCCAGTGGAGATGTACTTGAATTTATTCTAATAATGAAGTTTGGTTTGATTTTCAGCTTCTAAGGCTTGGTTTCCTTCATCTTACTCTAACTATCCATGGTCAAGGCCATCCCAAGAGCCTTAGAGCCATGCTGTACAAATGATTTATCTTCTTTGCATTTCTTGTTCACTTGCATCTCTTATTCTTTCATTTCCTTTTTCTGCACTTAGTATTCATGCTTCATTTGCTATAGGTTAGATTGATTAAATTATTGAAGTAAGTAGTTTTACAAGTCATTTATATAGTTACAACTATGATTCATCCTTATAGGAGCTCTGCAAAGTCATATTCATCATTGAGCTACTTAGATTGGTTTACTAGTTCACAATTATGAAATTTTTCATTTTAGTAATTATTTTTCTGCTAAACTTTAGTACCTATTAATGAGCATATTTTGAGTTTATTCCACTTGGATTGAAGTATAGTAACATTTAAAATAATAATAAAATTTACCCCGTATCATTTTCACTTGATAGCTTACGAATTTGGGTGCTTAGATCAACTTACTAGTTCATTATTTTGAAATTTTTGGTTTTTAGTAGTAAATCTCTACTGACATTTAGCACGTGAACTGATTCCACTTGTATTTAAGAATAAAAACAATTAAATAAATAACAAAATTCACCCCAAAATGTTTTCATTTGTTTATCTTAGGCATTTAGTAGGTTAACTCGACAAACATGCTTGCTAGAATTTTCCTCTACCAACAAGAGTGTTTCTTATAACAACATGTTTTCTAACTCATCCATTCCCTAGATTCATTCTGAATGCATCAAAGAAGTATATTCATGTATTATAATAGCCCATGAATGCTCTGAGACCATTTGATTGGGATGAGGCTTGATTAGCTCACTTTATAACTTCTACATTGCTTGTTTCTTGAACGTTGATATATGCAACTAGTCTAGATTTCCTTTCCCGCAATTATCATTAAGCAAATTGTGATTTCTATCCTACAACATTAATCTAGCTATTTCCTTTCTTGCAAAGTAGAATATATTTCCTTTACCCTCACTTCCTTTCCATAAAGATAAATTAAATTTTCTTTAGATTATGTGTGCTTTACATTTTTGCATATAGAATTGATTTCCTATCTGTCATTTACTTCTCAAAAAGGTAGAATAAGTTTTCTTGTTTCTATTTACCTTATGAAAATTAGGAATTGTATCTTACCTAGATATTTTCTAATTTGAAGTTTTTTCATTTCCTTCTTTCACCTACATCAAAGGGAGTTAGACTAGGAAGAGGAAGGTGTGTACCGTACATACAATGCCAACACCGCTTAAGCTTGTACGAACCCTGGGATGATAATTAAGTTGGTAGCCTTGGGAGTTGCATAATTATTGTTGCAATAGTGGGGCTCATCAACAATTTCTTCTTCTTTCTGTTACATTATGAGATTCCCTCATAACAGAAATATTGTCACCATGAATCCACTAATTTACTACTATCCTTGGATTAAGGAATCCCCTCGTAATGTCATTTCTTTGATGGTGGGAAATGATACAGTTCTTATTGAAGAATGTTTAACTAGGTTTGGTCTTCATAACGACATGATCTTTGTATTTTATTTAATAAAATGGAATAAATTATCATTGGAATCATGCTGCATGTGTTTCATGAGAATGAGGTGTCATTACATGAAACACTTCTTCTTGATGTCTTTGGAATTTTTTTCTATGTCAAAGAATCATCTCATGATTCCATGTAAATGTGTACAAGTCTTCAACTAGTGTATCAGCCCTCCAAGACTAAGATCAATGCCTCAAATCAAGCCCTCTGAAGTCTGCAAGTGAATCAATAAGGAGATGATCACGTCAGCTACAAAGAAATGAATTAAAATGTATAAATACATATCATGTCAGATTGAAATAATGAACATGTCAGTTCATGAGTTAAGGTAAGCATACATATATGGATAACCACTATAAACACCCATGAAGAGTAGACGATAATGACATAGAAAATTTTGGATGTCTCTGATGAGTTGCAGTGAAGGGTAAGCCACAGTCAATGAAAGAAGAGGAGCTGTAGTCAATGGAGAAGGGAGCCACAATGAGCCATAGTCAAGGTTAAGTAGCCATAGTCAAATTCAAGGATCCACAATAAGAAGCTATAGAAAATCCGCATTTCTCTGTGGGATACAACTAAGGTTCAACTACCCCCTCGAATGGGTACAAGGAGTAGAATAACTTAGATTATCCTCCTCTCGGAATATATGTGATATCCTCGGATGGATAAGAATAGATCATGTAGCATGAAGTGATGGATAATATACGTTTGGTCTTCACATATACTATATTCTTGTGGTAGCCAACATGAAGTCTCGGTATTGATATCAGTGATATGGATGGTAGTGCTCTCCTTCTTAGTAGTGGATGTCTCAATGATAGTAAGCTCAATGATCATCCTATCATGGACCTCAGAGTTCCATATTGAGTCTTGGCATAAGGTGAATGGAGAGTAGAGAACTCAATATATAACAAGAAGTAGTAGTACTAAAGCTCCAACATACTGACTATGAAGGAATGATATATACAGTGATGATAAAACATAGTACACAGTCCACATGAGGAAAACTTCAATGAAGATCTCATTGACATAATGTAAAGACTGGTATAATGAAGATCTCAGTGCATCAATGAAAGCATAAGAGATCACCGTGAAGATCTCAATGGATCTCATTGATATAGAAGCAACAGTGAAGATCTCAGGGATGTTGTAGTGATAGCTTCAATGATGCAGCAATGAGGATGATCTCAGCAGTGACAGAAAGAAGGATTGATGTCTTGGTCTTGGAGAGGCAGAGTGTGTCAAGGGTCATGGTCTTGGTATTCATCAATGGAATCTCTATAAGAAGAATTTACGCATGGGTTTTCCTCTCCAAGAGGGAGAGGTTTTGGCCCTAGCAGATAGCCAAACATTTGTGTTCTTGTATATTTCGTTTTTATAGCAATTCGATGAAGTTAACTTACACATGCTAACAATGAAGTAAACATCAAGCTAAGATAGAGATTTCATTAACACTTCACAAATTGTTATCATGTATCAAAGAAGCATCTTAACTAGATTATTCAACGTGGTATGAGAGGAATTGGTTCAACGGTCAAGGAAAGGGGTAGAAAAGAGACATTCAGAGACCCCAAGGCATCAATATAGCTTAAGGATATAAAATCAAATAAAGAGACCTAGATTCATGAAGTAGTCTACATCATCAAATATACAATAAAGGGTTTGAAGGACAACAGTCAAAGGATGAAGCATTCAAGGCAATGACTTTGGTGACTTCCACAGTTTTGATATATGCCACAATGATCTCAATATTACTTCTATAGTCTTGACAACTCAGATTTTCAAAAGCCCAATGTTCAAGGGAACATATAATCAGATCACATAAAACATAGGAATGGGTCTCACTACACTTCAGTCACAAGTTCTACGGACATAACTCGATGAAGAATGAAAATGCTTGTTGACAAATCCATAATAACTCTATCTAATGAGTCTCTTAAGGATCATATGTTCAAGTCAATTGTTTTGAAGGCTTGAAGATAAGCTTTAGCAAGGATCCTATCTAGTGGTAGCATCAATGAATCTACCTCATCAACTTCCAACATGATCAAGTTGAAGGTCTCATCTCCATATATCAAGTAAGTATCTTTTATTTTGTAATCAAGCTTGGTTTAATGACTTCATCATTGCAAGAAGATCTATGGGTTAGACAGGTCATCAAAATGTCTTGTAGTAGGATTGAAAGAATTTGTATGAAGAAATGAAGTCAACACATCAAGGTCTCCTTCAAAGTCATAAGAACTGTTGAGGTTTTGTGCAGTAAGAAAGGAGACACAAGAAGGGTACATGAAATTCTAGAGGATATACTCCTCGAAATGAATTACAAAAACGTGCCAAAGAATGAAGAAATATCTTCATGATATTTCAATTGACAGATTTCGGAAAATGATGAATATACAATCATCATCAATAAGAAAAGTGGTAAATGTCTATGAACAAGAAGGTCACTTCGATCAACAACTTTGTGGTCTCAATGTCAGATAGAGAAAGACAAGTTGATAGGACTCAAATAAGTGTAGATAAGTAAAGGAAGGTTAACAGGACAAAATAGTATTATGGAACTCATATCACTAGAGGTGGCTAAAGAAATATCAGAGAAAGTGGGAATAACGGATCTCCATTATGAATGAGATGGTGTCCCTCTCAAAAGAATTCTATCAGAAGTCCCCGTGAATATGAACATAGAAAGAAGATGCATCTTGCCATCATGAAAGCAAGAGATCGTATGGAATCATCAAGAACATAGCTCAGGAATCTTATTGTACATTGAAGGGAAGGAAGAAGTCATCTAGGTCAAAGGAAACATTTTCCATGTGGGGATATACTCTGATAGAGATCTCAGCGGAGGATCTCCTAGTCTGGGAAGGTAGCAAATGTCTCGTCAAGAATTCCAACCTTTAGATCTCATGAGATGATGATTCAATGATATGAAAAATGAAGTAGACCAAGGGATGGCAAATCTTTTCAATCACGGTGACTGCTATAAGATACCTGAAGGAAAAAGAAAAATGAGGTATGTATGATTGTATTTGTACTTGCATTTGATATTGTAATGTCATGATATATGGTTACAGATAAAATGGATCGAGCATGATCAAAATGGAAAGGATCTCCACCTATGAAAGGATGCAGAAAGACATAAGTCCAACTAGATGAAATCAACACAATATGTCCTCATATGAAGTATGAGGTATTCGATTACAATTGAAGAACTTTGAGAGCTCCTGGGAATGAAAGGAATGAGGCTAAAAGAGATCCTGAAGCATGCAACCATGATGAAGGTAGTTAAAATCCAGAGGATCATGAAGACTTGACCAAGAAACCTCTTGGAATGATGTGAAGACTCTGATGAAATTCTGGAAACATGAGGACCCTTGACAATAGATATCATTGGGAGATGTGTCAACATGTATGCAGGATGATTGATACCTACAAGAAGATGTCACTAGAAGAAGGCCATCACCAAAAGATAATATGTGATTTGTTTTTGGTGTCTGACCTCTTGAAAAAGTATGGGTATGTGTGCAGGATCAAGGAGAGGAGAGTTGTGAAAGATGTCACAGCTATGTACCTTGTGATTCAGAGCAATCATTGTTGAAGAAAAGTGAAGATAGATGAGCTTATGAAGGATGCCCCATATGTAAAGACAAGCAGGATACTTTCTCAGAAAGAAGGAATGACATGACGGAGGAAAGTGATGGATGGCTAAACCCCACATGTGAAGAAATTGATGACATCAAAGTATTGGATTGTCAGTCAACTAGAAGACGCTATAAAGCACTGATGATATTGCCCCTAGGTAAGAGGGAACTGTGGGAAGTTCCTATGATCAAAGGAACTCGATCATGTTTATTAGAAAAGAGAAACTTGGAACTCATACCTAATTAAGAGGGAGAGTTAGACACCACATTATTGTATTGATTTTGGAAGAAAGAATGGAGGATTGTGTAATCATCTGGCATCCGAAATTCTTGGTAGGGAATCCAAGACAAGAGTGGGCAAGAGGGCCGATATTCTTGAGGGCTGGGAACCCAAGATGAGAATTGTCCTACTAGGGCATGCTCAAAGAACAGCCGAGTGGGTATGACCCTAAGAGAGATAATGATGATGCATGTCTATCAGTCATTGGTCTCGCCAACATTATGTGCTCTGATGTAAGTGAGAGATAGAGATGTTGGCCAAGGCCTTGATAAATGGAAACAATTTTGGCTGAAATGAGGCTATAACAGATGGATTGCAAATTTGATTCTTCTTATGAGAAATTCTTCCGATTGATAATGACCAAGTACCATTATGAATACCTCCCTAGTTAGGAGGAAGTATTGAAGAAAGTGTAACTAGGTTTGGTCTTCATAATGACATGATCTTTGTCTTTGATGTAATAAAAGAGAATAAATTATCTTTGTAATCTTGCTGCATGGGTTTCATGAGAAAGAGGTGTCATTAGGTGAAAGACTTCTTCTTGATGTCTTTATAATTTATTTCTATGTCAAAGAATCATGTCATGAGTCCATGTAAATGTGTACATGTCTTCAACTAGTGTAGCATCCCTCCAAGACCAAGATCAATGCCTCAAATCAAGCCCTCTAATGTCTGCAAGTGAGGCAATAAGGAGATGACCACATTGGCTACAAAGAAATGAATTAAAATGTATAAATACATGTCATGTTGGCTTGAAATAATGGACACGTCAGTTAATGAGTTAAGATCGGCTTACATATATGGGTAACCACTATAAATGCCCATGAAGGGTAGACGAGAATGACATAGAAAATTTTGGATGTCTCGGATGAGCCACAGTGAAGGGTAAGACACAGTCAATGGAGCAAGAGGAGTCGTAGTAAGCCACAATCAATGGATAAGGGAGAAACAATAAGCTACATTCAAGGTTAAGGAGCTGCAGTAAGAAGCTACAACAAATCCACATTTCTCTGTGGGATAGATCTAAGGTTCAGCTACCTCCTCGGATGGGTACAAGGAGCAGCATAACTTAGATTATCCTCCTCTTGGCATACCTGTGATGTCCTCAGATGGATAAGAGTAGATCATGCAGCGTGAAGTGATGGATAGTATACCCTCGGCCTTCACACATACTATATTCTTGTAGCAGCCAGCATGAAGTCTCGGTATTGATCTCAGTGATATGGATGGAAGTGCTCTCCTTCTCAGTAGTGGATGTCTCAATGATAGTAAGCTCAATGATCATCCTGTGATGGATCTATGAATTCCATACTGAGTCTCGGCATAAGGTGAAGGGACAGTAGAGCAGTCAATGTATAACAAGAAGTAGTAGTACTAAAGCTCCAGCATACTGACTATAAAGGAATGATATATATAGTGACAATAAAACATAATACACAATCCACATGAGGAAAACTTCAATGAAGATCTCATTGACATAATGTAAAGACTAGTATAATGAATATCTCAGTGCATCAATGAAAGCATAAGAGATCACCATGAATATTTCAATGGATCTTATTGATATATAAGCAACCATGAAGATCTCAGGGATGTTGAGGTGATAGATTCAATAATGCAGCAATGAGGATGATCTCAGAAATGATAGAAGGAAGGGTTGATTTCTTGGTCTTCAAGAGGCAGAGTGTGTCAAGGGTCATGGTCTTGGTATTCATTAATGGAATCTCTATAAGAAGAATTTATGTGTGGGTCTTCCTCTCCAAGAGGGATAGGTTTTGGGCCTTTAAGATAGCCAAAAATTTGTGTTCTTGTCTCTTTTTTTTTGATAGCATTTTGATGAAGTTAACTTACACATGATAATAATGAAGTAAACATCAAGCTAAGGTAAATATTTCATTAACAATTCACAAATTGTTATCATGTATCGAAGAATCATCTTAACTATTCTTGCCATAGATTCTTCAATAGTTCCTTCCTACACTAAGATCAATTTAGGAGTCTATAAATGTTCCGTGTACCGTGGGACTTGATATGGCCCACCACCTACTAAGGCATAACATAACACTTCTAATGTTTTCATGCTCCAAGGGTCGAGAGTTGCTAAGAAGCTCAGTACCTCTTCCCATCAGTCAACTCCTATACAATATGATACTCCAAATTTAGCTGGTATCTTACGAGGAGTTCCTCATAGACACCATCCATTTAGCGAGATACCTTTTCTTTTCCCACCACTAGGAATAATAAGCACAAATATGATGGGTATGTTGAGTTTTTTGAATTTAACCTTGGGGATCCTAGTATGGTACATTGATAATCGTATCAATACCCACCTTAATCAACTTAAACCTTACATGGATTTGATTTTAGTACAACCTATTCCCACTTCTCCTAGCATGACTTCAATTCTAGTGCAACCTCAATGGGTTTCAGGAACCTACTCCTACTACAAAATGAACTCGTGAGAGGAGAAAAACAATAAAAAGGTGCAGAAAAGATAATAAATCTAGGCCATAGCCCTCAAACATTAACACCTAAGCCAACTTCTCCATGTGCTTTATGTGATTTACCCAGCCATGCCACCAATAATCTACCTACTTTAGCCCTGTTATAAGAATTCATTTCCTTCGACGAGCTTTGTCTATATCTAAAGGCTCGCGAAGTGCAAGTCACATTGCCTTAATCATCCAAGAAGAACAAAAATATACATAGGAATCACCCTTGTAATTTATGCAAGATATACTTTCACTATTCACATCACTTCCCTCCTCTCTATAATTTTTGTGATAATCGTGTTGTTCTTAGCGATATTGATGCTACTTGTAGTGCCTAGTATTCTCCTCTATCTATGACCCTTGGTCCCTTTCATACACAAGGACGTGAGACTAGTCAACCCCCTATTGTGATTGGTCCTCTTGATGTAGAGATGAAAAATAATTCCATACTTTTCCTTCATCTCTCATCATCCATGGGATCGACACCTTCACACTCCTCTAGAGCATTTGATTTTGAACCTTCGTAAACCCCTTCAATTTTTGAGGTTGCTTTAGCCTCAACATCGGTGGGAATTCAATCCACTCATCACGAATTCCCTGGTGGAAATATTGCGCATGTTAATCATGTAACCCATGATGATTATTCGTTCGATAACCCCCCATTTCAGACCCCTAAATTCTAACCACATCCACCTTATGGCCATTACATTTCCACAAAATGTTTGGGTAAGGGGGAAACGAATTTTGAGGGTCCAAAAGAACTAATTCTCCCCAACCTCATATTGCATCTCGTAGTGTTGACTGTAGTACCATTAATATTTCCCATCTTAAAGAAATTCTAGAGTCACATATCACTCCATATCACCCTGGGATCATCCACTTAACCATTCCCACATTTTACCCAAACAACCCACTCCTTTCGACATTATTTTTGTTCAACCTGATTTTTTTTTAAGTCACCATCAATTCACTATATCCCAAATGTCTCTTTGGTATGGTGACACTATATTTGTGAACCTAGACATTTAGTCTAATTGAATTATATATGCAGTACCAATCGATATAGGCACTCCACCATTTACTTTCTCCTACTCCATCTATTCATTCTTATTATAAGAAGATAACCAAACCATGAGAAAATTGATATAGTAAACACCGTGCATAACCATATTACGTACAATTATTTGGAATCCACCATTCTAAATACATATGGCATGTCCATAGCATGTTTCGTACACATCTAGCTGGGGTTAACATTACCACCTTTGCATCCCTGATCAATCCCTACATCATCATATGTTGGGGGGCAATATCTCATGCTTTGAGGGCATGATGTCCCACTAGCCACCTTTTCACTTGATTATCATTAGTCTCGGCCTAGGAGCCTGTTGATGATGTTGGACCTGCCAACATGTCATGGGATATGCTTGGTAAGAAGTCCTAACTAGACCTCAAACCATTTGGTGTAGAAGTCTGAGCAGTGGGTCATACAGTAATGCCTTGACCATGATTTCACATAGAGGCAAGTAAGATAACTTTGTTGCTAGCAAGGCTGTGACAGATGTAGTGAGCCAAGGAAGGTGCATGGGAGGTTCTAACACAAGGGGTTTGAGATGAGTGCGCCCCTTGGAAACCTGTCATAGCACGGAGTTAATAAGGGAACACACAAGCAAAGATGCGTCACAACATGGAAGGCAAGTTAGATAGTAATCCAAACTAATGGTTAAACCAACATCACATTTTAGAAAGATTCATACATACATACATACATACATAGCTATACATGCATGCATAAGCAAACAAATACATATATCATTTATAGTAAACTAGATAGCATAAAATACAATACAATATATGAATGAAATGTGTTGGCTCTTGTTATATTAAGAAGTGTAAGTTCTAGTCATATAATACATCCATGTCCAACAACTAGTTCTGACAACGGAACGTTACAGCCACAACCGTCTGCTCCTCTAAAGAGATGTACTAGCTCTGTGGAGTGGAGAAGCCAAGGCTCGTTACAATACTGTCCAAGCTCTCTTCCAGATAGCCTTATCAGAATCTTGGCTGGCCAAAAGCCTTTACAATGAGTTTTGAGGAACTATTTATAGAAAAGGGTTGGCTAACCCTTGACATTCCCCTTTGTGACAGTTCATCTACCCTCATGACTCTTCATCTACTCTATGATTGTTACATCCAACTATCGACACTTGAATTACACTTGTCAAGACATTACATTACAATGCACATGTACCCATGTGAGACACAATGGCTTGAGCAAGCCATGATAAACATCACTATGAATTGGACAACTATTGGAAGACCAACTCTTCGATATCTTCATTGTGGTTGATAGTAGCGTACTGATGCTAAGATTGGTAGTCCGCGATGGTGTCCTTGTGCTCCAAGGTGACATCTTTCTGGAACCTGACTCTTGCCTCTATAGCATCCAGGTACACTGCTCAAGCTCCTCTGTCCAACTCCTCTAAAAAAATGCACATCATTGTCTTCAATGCGGCCACCAACAACATACTTGTGCATGATGTCTGCACTGATGGGCATGTTTGGGCTAGTGGCAATTTGCATCAACTCGTTAAAGTACGAGTCAAGCTCTAGTCAAACCTATTCCTTTATCTTCAGTGGGTGAGAGTCCTAATATATGGGATCGCATGTGCGCGCACCACAACATCCATACTCTTGAATACACGTGCATGGGAGGCATGTATACTAGTGATGAGTTGCGGGAGCTCTTCATAGTTTTGGATCTAACTTTGGGTATGTGACTTCAGCTTGACCACTTTAGGCTTCATCATCTTAGGCAAGTGAAAAGCGGCTCCCTTGTATCTAATCATCCATGTTTGCATGTAATCAACAACAACATGCACATTCACCAAGATACGTTCTCTTCTAGCACATCACTACTGCCATCCATTAAGATTGATGAGTTCCTTATGCATGGTACCAAGCTTGTACAATGCTCACATAACTATCTCAAGGGACCATACTTCATCTAGTATTGCCTTCTTCAATTCATCTTGGGTGGATTTTGTCGCCAACTCTCCTCCTTTCTTCGCTGTCTGTAGTTCCTTAGCCATTCGCTCATTCTCAACTATCATGAAGTGAACACTTGAGCTAGTGGCTTCGGCATACACTTTGGTAGCATCGACCAAGGCTGCTAGATGTTTGCGCATGTCAGACATGATAACTCATCCCTTAACCTGCACAGGAGATGTATGATCATCCAGAGTTGACACTCTACGATACTACACAACTCTATGTTGAGACTTGTCGAATGAGATGTTGTGCATCTCTCCTTCTAGCTGATCTCCAAGGATCTCAGTGCCTGCTTGGTTTCTTAAGACTTGCTCATCTTTTGGATGCGGTGAAGTAGGTAAGTCAACCTCTTGGTGATGAGGCATGAGGTTGATGTCTTGTTCCAATTCCTGTTGCTCCATATCCGTATCCAACTGTTGAAGTGCTTTCTCATTCTCATGAGAGAAGTCCTACTACTATGATGGTTCACCCTATCTACATGATGTCAGTTGTTCTGATGAGTCAACTACAAGTATGGGTGATGTTTCATACATTTGCACATGTTGCACCCCCTACTCTACCTATCGTTGTTGCGCTTCCCTCTCTTGTTTGCACAACTCTTGTTCCTTTTGGAGTTTCTCCTTCAACTCATGCAACTCCTTCTCTATTTCCTCCATTCTTCTCTTCTCCCTCTACTTTTGAAAGATTCGCTTGTCACGTTTTTTCCTCTTTGCCTCTATATCCATAGTTGCTTTCTCAACAAATAGATCTGCTTGAAACTTTTAGCTTTGCTCTTCCTCCATGCGATCGACAATCTTCCTCTTGCCCTTAAAGTGCACTGGTATGTTTACTTTTGTCATTGTTGCTGCTTTGGGTGCTCTCTGGGATGCTACTTCATGTTTCTTCACTAACCACTCCACAGAAAAGCCGACCTATTCATGGGGTCTTGAGAAACTGTTGCAATATCTCCATGGGTCTTCCTTCACCCAACGAAATGCCTCGTCGATCCAGTTGAACTGTACTCTCGCACAATGATCTTTCACAAGAGAATGTGGGTCATATAGATTGTAACTTTAGAGGTCGAATGGGTACTACTTCATCTGTTCTGCTTCAAAATCCTCTTTCTTGAAACTCCAGATCTTGTATAACCAAATTTGCAACAGAAGAGAGGTCCATGGTGTCTTCTCCTTCTGGTGCAGTCTAGCTATCAATCCTATCAAGATGTGATATGCTTTTTCCTGCATGACGAGTATGTCGAAGGCAAACTTTTGTAGAACATGTGAAGGCTTATCCACGTTGTACATTCATATGAAGGTGCTAGATCGTGAGGCATACCAATCAACTATGTTTATTACTACCTCCATTGCTGCCTTCGACATGTAGGGTGGATCCTATTTGAATATCATCTTGCAAAGCGGGGTGAAAAAATGAAAGGACAACCATGTGATAACTCCTCTGAAGCTTCATTCAGACAACAACTTACAATAAGTGTTCACAACAGTCTCCACCGATGACCATGCCCACTTCAAGCCTGGGAACTCCTCTCAGGCATAGATTGCATCCAAGATGTAGGTAGACATGTAGATCTTTCCTTGCATAACTTTGGGAAGCTGTTGAGCCCTTGTTACCTATTCCTTCAGTTGTTGAGCCAACATGTTGGACCCGTTACATGGTCTTCCTTCTCTAGCGAGTTGGTCCAGCACAATCACCCAAATTTGTGGGAATGTTTCCATGATTTCTTGGCCATATAGTCGACATGAAAAGATGACCAAGTATTGATACACCTTCCACAGTATCTTTGTCTCATAGATATGGTTGGGTGTCATCCTAATTCTAGCTGGCTCCTTCACCTAGTTCTTTAGAATGTCTCTCGTGTTGGCACTACCACTGGGTAAGCTAAAGGGAGTCACCATGATAGTCACGGGCTGCGACATATAATACATATCATTGTAATCTTGTTCCCATAAGATTTTAATCTTCGTCCTGCTGACGCTGCTCAAAGTCATCATCTCGGGATCAGTATGCGAGATGATCCAGTTTATCATATCTGCGCATGGGAATGTGGGGTATCTGCATGCAATCCAATACAATCCATACTTGTGAATTTTCATGTATACTTGGCGATCCTTGAGGTGTTCCCCAAAAGTGCCTACAAATGCATCATTGACCTCTTTCATTTTAGGTTGATGTCCTTGTCTAGTAACAACTTGGTATCTTCATAGATCAGTAGACTTGAGGACATTCGCTCAACTCCTGCTCCAGTTGCACTTTCGTCAGTGTCCTTCGATCTTGCTCTCTTGGAGGGCATTGATCCTATACTACTAAGAGGAGGATGAACATCTGAAAGATCTGGAGACAAAGCAACATGCATGGAAAGAAATCTGCCAGCGAAAACCAAAGAAAGTTCAAGGAATGACATAACACATACCTGGGGAAAGACTGGCAGAGATTGTGCAATTTCTTCTGCGACGCTGAGAGACTGGCTACCAAACTTGTACAAAAGAAGTTTGGGCTATCTGGGGAGGATGACTGGCTGTTAGATTTGCACAATGTGCAATCTAGGTTGAATGTTGACTGCTGGAATCGCACAATGTGCAATTCCAGCTGGCAATGACTATAGGCTCAATGACCGCATTGCGCAATTTTTTGGGCCAACAGTCACTGTCCCTTAGAAATATTCAAAGCAATCTTGGAGGATAGTCATTGGGCAGAAATACACATTTCTAGAGAGGAATACAGAGACTTCCTTCTCCGGATTGCACAATACTGTCTTGGTGAGGCAGAGTTTAGGCCAAGGCTAGCCAGACTCGCTGGCAGACAATCGAAAGAAAATGTGAAAGTGAATGCATGGAAATACTAAGTGTAAGAAGAAGTGATTTATCATGCATGAAAAAATTGAATGAAAGGTTCAAGAAACAGAGCAACATGCATGTGGGTGAAGCGAGTCGCCGAATCACCACCCGTTTATGTAGAACAGTTTCATGCATGCTACAATAATGAGATGGTAACGAAAACTGAAATGGTGATAGTAAAATCTAGTATGCATGTAAACGATAGGAAGTGTTCAAAGAAATCAAGCAAACAACACTCACACAAGAGATAACACAAAAAGTGACAGAAATGTTGAGAAAGACAAGTGGAGACCACTTACCCATGAATAGTTGAGCCGGATGTGTCGAAGAGTCTTGGATGTGATGCAGGATGTCAGAGCACCAATATTGATGTGAAATAATGAGCTTTGATGCATCGAATAAATAAGTTTGGGCTCATGATGTGCATGCCACAAATCTAGGAAAAAGAGACACTTGGAGGAAATATTCTAAAACGATCTTTTCATGTAACCTCCAGCTACTAAAAATAGCTCCTTGAATCCAGGGATGCATTTTGCATGTTTCCTTTTGCTATTCCAGGAAAAACAAAGGCATGCATGCAAGTCAAGTTTCCTTGGTCCCCGGTGGAACTAGTCAACCCAACTACACATGCAAGAGGCTGCTCAACTACTAGGAGAAATGCGCATTTCTAGATGGGAGATGGGTTGGCTGCCCAGGAGATTTACACAATTTCTGGGCAGAGTAGTTGATTGTTACCCAGGATTTCATAATTCTTGGGTTGAGCAACCCTAATGGGAATAATTACACAATTTTATTGATGAAGCCTGATTGGAAGAATTGCATAATTATGGAGCCCAGCAGGCTGCCAGATAGAATTTCACAATTTCTAGAGGGAAGGTTGGTTGCCCTCCAGAATTACACAATTTCTTGAGGGAGATGCTTAGCCTATGGCTGGACCAAATCCGGAGGAACAACCTGTGAGGGGAATGCATAAAGCTTTGATAGACAGGTTGTATTTTTGCAAGAAAAACATTGAAGCTTGTGTACTTAATGAAGCAAGACATGGTGCTATGAAAGGTTGTTAGGGAGGCTCCAAAACTAAGCGAAGGAAAAATTTTCGGATTTTCTCCTTCAACCAATGCAACTCCTTCTCTGTTTCCTCCATTCTTCTCTTCTCCCTCTACCTTTCCGTGATTCACTTGTCGCATTGTTGCCTCTTTGCCTCTAGAGCCATAGCGGCTTTGTCCACAAGTGGATGTGCTTAGAACTTGCAACTTTGCTCTTCCTCCATATGATTGACAATATTCATCTTGCCCTTGTGGCGCACTTGTATGTTTAGATCTATTGTTGCTCCTACTTCGGGTGCTGTCCAGGATGTTGTTTCATGTTGCTTCACTAACCACTCCACAACGAAGTCATCTTGTTCATTGGGTCTGGAGAAACTGTAGCAATATCTCCATGGGCCCTCCTCCACCCAACGAAATGCCCCATGGATTCAATTGAACTGTACTCTCGTGCAGTGATCTTTCACAAGACAATGTGGGTCATACGGATTGTAACTTCAAAGGCTAAATGGGTACATCTTCATTTGTTCTTCTTTGACATCTTCTTTCTTGAAACTCTGGATCTTGTATAACCCAATCCGTAACAGAAGAGCGAGCCAAGCTGCCTTCTTCTTCCGGTGCAGTCTTGCTGTCAATCCTGTCGAGATGTGATATGCTACTTCCTGAATGATGGGTATGTCCAAGGAAAACTTCAGTAGAACATGGGGAGGCTTCTTCACACTGTACATTTGTATGAGGGTGCTGGATGGTGAGGCATACCAATCAGCTATGTCTATCAGTTCCTCCATTGTTGCATATGACATGTAGGGTGGATCCTATTTGAATATTATCTTCTAAACCGGGGTGAGAAAATGATCAGACAACTGTGTGATAACTCCTCTGAAGCTTCATTCAGACAATAACTTACAATAAGTGTTCACAATAGTCTCCATTGGTGACCATGCCCACCTAAAGCCCAGGAACTCTTGTCGAGCACAGATTGCATCCAAGATGTAGGAAAACATGTATATCTCTTCTTGCATACCATTGGGCAGCTGTCGAGCCCTTGTTACCTATTCCTTCAGCTGATGAGCCAACATGCTAGACTAGTTACATGGTTTTTCTTCTTTCGCCAGTTTGTCCAGCGTGATCGCCCAACACGGTGGGAAGGTTTCCATGTTTTCTTTGCCATACAGTCAACATGAAAAGATGACCAAGTATTGATATGCATTTCGCACTATCTTTGTCTTGTAGATCTAGTTGGGTGTCATCCCGAATCTGGCTGGCTCCTTCACCTAGTTCTTCAGAATGTCTCTGGAGTTGGAACTGCTGCTGGGTAAGATGAGGGTAGTCTCCATGATAGTCACAGGCTCTGACATTTGATATATCTCATCATAACCCTGTGCCTAGAAGGTTTCAATCTTCGTCCTGTTGACAGTGCTCAAAGTCATTATCTCGGGATCAGTGTACGAGATGATCAAGTGTATCATGTCCGTGCATGGGAACGCGGGGTATCTGCATGCAATAAGGTCTTCCCCAAAAGTGCTTGCAAATGCATCATTGACCTGTTTCCATTTGGGGTTGATGTTCTTATCTAGAAATGATTTGGTATCTTCAAACATCGGTAGACTTGAGGACATTCGCTCAACTGCTGCTCCAGTTGCACTTCTGTTAGTGTGCTTTGATCCTTCTCTCTTGGAGGCCATTTATCCTGTACTTCTAAGAGGCGAATGAAAACTTGAAATATCTAGAGACAAAGTGACATGCATGGCAAAAAATCTGCTAGTGAAAACCAAAGAAAATTTGGGGAATGACATAACAAATACCTGGGGAAATACTGGCAGGGATTGTGTAATTTATTCTAGGAGGCTAGAAGACTGGCTTCCACACTTATGCAAAAAGTAGTCTGGGTTGTCTAGGGAGGCTAACTGGTTGCTGCATTTTTCATAATGCGCAATCCAGGATGACTATTGGAATTGTTCAATGCGCTATTCCAGGTGGCAATGGCTACAAGCTCAGTGACTGCATTGCACAATTTTCTAGGCCAGTAGTCATTGTCCCTCAGAACTGTGCAAAGCAGGCCTAGAGGATAGTCACTGGGTAGAAATGTGCATTTCTAGAGAGGAAGACAGATCCTTCCTTCTCTAGATTATGCAATGCTCTCTTGGTGAGGTAGAGTCTAGGCCAAGGGTAGTCAGACTCGTCGATGGGAAAATAAAAGAAAACGTGAAAGTAAATGCATGGCGATAATAAGTGTAAGAAGAAGTGATTGATCATGCATGCAAACATTGAATGAAATATTCAAAAAATAGAACAAGAATCAAGTCACCGAATCAGTGACCATTCATGCAAAATAGTTTCATGCATGTGACAGTAGTGAGATGGTAACAAAAACTGAAACAATGATAATACATGATAGTATTCATGTAAATGACAACAAGCATTCAAAGAAATGATGAAAATAACACTCACACAAGAAAAGACATAAATGCTAAAAAAGAAAGGTTGAGACCACTTACCCATGAATAATTGAGCCAAATGTGTCAAAGAGTTCTCAATGTGATGTGGGATGTTAGAGATCCAAGATCAATGTGCAAGAATGAGCTTTGATGTGTCAAATAAATAAGTTTGGGCTCATGAAGCACATGCCACAAATCTAGGAAAAGGTGACACTTGGAGGAAGGATTCTAAAATGATCTTTGCATGTAACCTCCCACTACAAAAAATAGCTTCCTGAATCAAGGGATGCTTTTTGCATGTTACCTTTTGGTCTTTTAGGAAAGATAAAGCATGCATGCAAGTCAAGTTTCCTTTGTCCTGGGTGGAACTGGTTAACCCAACTGAACATGCAAGAGGCTGCTCAACTGCTGGGAGAAAATGCACATTTCTGGATGGGAGCTGGGCTACCTTCCTAGGAGATTTGCACTATTTCTAGGCAGAGCAGCTAACTGTTGCCTAGGATTGTGCAATTCCTGGGCTGAGCATCCTTGCTGGAAAGAATTGCCCAATTTTTTGGATGAAGCCTGACTCACAGAATTATGCAATTTGTGAGCCCAGCATGCTACCAGATAGAATTGCGCAATTTCTGTAGGGCAGGCTAGTTGCCCTCCATAATTTCACAATTTCTTGAGGGAGTTGCTCAGCTTGTAGCTCGACCAAGTTAGGGGGAACAACCTTTGAGGGGTATGCATCAAGCTTTGAGAGACAATCTGTCTTTATGCAAGAAAATCACTAAAGTTTGTTTAGTTGATGAAGCAAGACATGGTGTTGTGAAAGGTTAGTAGGGAGGCTCCAAAAGGAAGCTAAGGAAAAATTCTGGAGGGTGGTTGTAGCTGCTACAACAGAACCAATAGTCTAGGTAAGTTTTATTATCCTCTGATATCATGGGTAGTTTTACCTAATAGCCCATGTGACGATCTTTAATTACTATTCACTCTTATCCTAGCCCCTAAAGGTACAATTAAAGTCAATCATCCTCTCATTTATTGGATATTTTCTCCTACCATCCATTTTGGTGAGCCATTTATACTTCATATATAATAAAAGTTTGATACCACATATCAAAACATTCTATTCTATATGATTCCATCCTTAACACCCTATGTCCATGTTTCACTTTGTGGGTGGGATGACTCTAGACCTCCTATAGTAGTTCATTCTCTTAATATTTTCTCACCTTTATCCTTCACTAGGCACCATCCTTCCATGAAACATTAATGCCACTTTTAGGCAAGTAGCACCACATATCTTAAAGTTGCATATCCATATTCCAATGGCCACTCATACTGGCTCTATTTGACGAACTATCAACCCCATTGGAATGCTCTCTTTGATCTCTCTTATGGGTTTGTCTTATCTTTTGGTGATTTAAAGCTTCATATGGAGTCCATTTTTACCATGAAGCCTCAAATTTCCATATGTTTAAATAGAATATCTTCATATTTGTCACTCATACTATGGAACCATTTTGTCTTTTCGCTTCTCAACTTACGTGTCATGTTTCATCATGAGTAACCACTACTTACTCATGTTTTTTAGGGTTTCAATTAGGCCCATTCTCTTTGGAATTTTCATATTAGTAACCCCACTGAGTCCATTGCATTTTCTTGCCTTTCAATGGATACGACCTTAGGGATCTCCACACTTAGTAGGTGGATCAACCCATCGATCTCTTACATGTACCACGTATCTAGTGTTAGAGCCTACCTAACATGGGCACTCCAGAACTATCACCCATTTGCATTTTGGTGCCCATGTTTTTTGATTGCCTTCTCATTCAGAGTCTAGTTTGTTTTAATAACTACAGTCAAGATCACTTTCACTTCTAATTTTTACTATCACAATGCAAGTCCTCCCTGAAGTCCCCTATCTTATTACCTTTTTGTTTACCCTGAGAGGGCACTTCACTGCTTATAGTTGGTTTAGTTAGTAGAAGAATCATTGAGTCACCCTTGTTCATAGCATCAAGGATGAGTCATCATTATGTGCCGTGGACTCTGTTTTGACCCCCCCAAGTCTTTTATGGTATATAATCTTGTCCATTTATCACGCCCATCATGTATTGATAGGATTTGACCTCCAAATGTCTTGATATATCTTTGAAATGCCTCTATGTTTGTAACTAATCATACCCTCTAGAATTGTAGTAGTCGTTACGAGGTCAACCTTACATGTTATGCTCTGAAAAGGGAAGAAGTAAGCATATCCATTGACTCATTTTTCATACATCCTGATTTCATTCTCTATCAGTGACATTAATATTCCTGATGGGCCCTCCCTTGTAGACTTTAACAAAATTATTACAGGAGATTGGTCTAGAGGGTGGTCTACCTTGGGTTTAGCTTGATCATTATTTGGTGCCTTAGATCAATCAAAGGGAACCATCATTTCTTATGACTTGGTTTATTTTCACATGCTTAACTCCAACTTGTTATCTCATGATTTAGAATCACACATTTGATGGTCCAATGCTTTAAAAGATTATCCTATCATTAACCAAGCTTGTGTGATACATTCCTAGTCCTCATGAGGCGGTGGCCCTTCAAGTATCACCCCACATGCCTAGCCATCAATAGTTCCTAATTTAGACATATATATAATTTGATTTATTTGATTTGTTTGGTTATACTTAATCACAAATCCCACTACATGATCCCCTCCTTTAGCTTTCTCATTCAGGTCATCGGAGACCTTTCCTATATAATAAGGCTTATTTGGTTGTGATCTCCCCCATTCATCAACTTGGGTGTGTTTTGTCTTATCTACTCAGTCCAACAAAATCCATTGCATTAGACCCATCCCTTTTATTATAGGAACATGTATATGGACATTTATATATCATTGTATCATTTTGTGGCCCATTTATGACAAAAAATCATGTATCATGTATTGTTTCTCTTAGACAAACATTTTTGGGTGCACCATTATTCATTGTACTAAGTTGTCTCAAGGGGTATGGGTATGCCTCCCTTGCCTGAGTGTGACCGAATACAAAGCACATGGAGACTTTTCTTTGAGAAATAAGTCTCTCCTCCTCCACATGTGGTTCATCCCTTTGCTAAAATGAATCTCTCTCTATCTTTCTCTCTCTCTATCTCTCTCTCTCTCTCTCTCACCTCCTTTGGAGTACAATGAAAGAAAAATTACAATGTATTTTAATCATACGATGCACTGATAAGACTCATGCATTGGGCTGTAATCTATTATCACCAAAAAGTGATCACCTAGCCATTTTCCACTAGGATGATCGAAATACACCATGCAATATGGGTTTTACACATTAAAATCCACTTTCACATTAGGAAACAACTTAAAGAACCACTTTTCCTGAACTATTTTTATTTAATTATTTTACCCACTATAAATAACCAAAAAAATCATTTTATTAATTTCTTGTTATTTTCATATTTACCTAGTTACGTGAAAAAAATAATTTTATTTTTGCCCACTTTTACAATTTCTACATAAATAATTAAATACATATTCATTTATAATTCCTTAATCATTTCATTTTTCTCCCTTGAAATAATTATTAAATTATTATTCAGTAATTATTTCTAGCCCATTTTAATGATATCACCTGGGAATAATTAAATAAATCATTCATTTATTTATTATTCCTTAATCATTTCACTTTTCTTCCATGAAATAGTTATTAAATCATTATATAGTAATTAGTTCTAACCCATCTTGTCCATATCTCGTAGAAATAAATAAGAAATCATTTTCATTTATTAATTATTTTAACCATTTTTTCTTAATTAACTCAATTAATCATTATTATTTGAGTTAGTTATCTAAATAAATATTATTGGCTATTTCTCTAATCTTTTCCTCTCTCAAAAAATACTAAAATACTCATAAAATTTAGATCTTGATCTTGTCAACCAAATATTATATTTTCTGAATAGATGTAGTATAATGTAGCCTTTTATTATAAATAGAGAGTTTTTTTCCCTCACCACTTACACATGATCACTATCATGATCATCATTCTGATATTTCAATGTTCGAGCCCTCCATCTTAAATTCTACCATTTTCTTTCATTTCCCATTTGCAAAAAGAGGAGATAGAAGCAATTACTTGCAACATAGGGACATAAAATAAACCTCCCATGGAGGAGGGATTTATAGATCCACATCGCTAAATAATTCTCCACAGGTGTTAGTTTCATTAATAAAATATTTTTTTGTCCCCCTATTGGGTTCTACTTTTGGAACGTTTATCACTTGTTTTTAGGTTCTATAATTTTTTTGTAGGTTCTACGCTATTGTTTTTCTCCATACATGAAGATAGTTGTTAAGTATTTCAGGATTTTTGTGGTTTTTTAAAACATTGGTTGATAGGTTGTTTAGTCACCAATATAAAAAATAGAGATTTTGGTACACATCCATAATTTATCCCCTAGCACTTTTTATTGTTTAATAATCTTTTAATTATCTACCTTGCAACTTCTCAATTCAACTCTGAAGCTATTGAGGGCATTCATCCATTTAGAAGAATTTTCCTCTTACCTCTACCAAAATAAGCCCTCTTCTTGATGATGATAGGATATGGATATGTTTTACTGTACCATTCTACTGCTCATTACTTTATTTCTTACTAGAATTTGTGCATTCTTATTTGTTGTCACACACACAATTGTTAGTTAAATATAGCATAGATATATTAATTTATCACCTTAACCTGAAAACACCAAGCATGCTAATCAAAATCTATTTGCAAAATAAAAACCCATGCCATTTATATAGGATAGAACAATAGACATATCAATGTTATATCAAGGTTAGCAACCACATGAGCTAGAAATTAGAAATAAACATATACAATAATTAAATTGTCATTTCAATTTTTATCATTTGTTCCAGTGAGTCTCTTCAATTCTAGCATTTACCTATTCTTCGATACCACTTTTTAACCACGTCTCACTCATTAACAATCTTGGGATGTGGGAGGGTTATTCATTTGACTTAATATCCAATGAGTACTATGAATATGGGGTCTGAAAAGACCTCATTTTTCCAATTCTGAAGAATTTAATTCTAATACTATCATTTTTATTAGCTCATCGATAGATTTCTAGTGATAAAATTGATCTAAAACTAAGTCCTAAATCAAAATTTATGCCCATTAGAAGTTTGGCCTATTAAAAGAGTCCATGTCATCACATTACCCATGTGGCTTCCACTAGGCTTATGTGACCCTGAGAGGTCATCACTGTGAGGTACACAAATTTCCACCATGTGACACCAAAGTAGATGCTCCTTCATACTCTTTCTTACTGCAAAGAACCATATCACAAAATCAGGTGGTGGGAAGTGTACTGGTGGGAAAGGTTCCTATACAAGAACCATTACGAAATTAGACTAACCTTTGCTACCTATCCCATTTATGAGTTATCCAATGCGTGAAGTTAGATGGTGGTGGTAGTAGCTAACCCCACAGTTCCATTAACTAGAACCTTGGCCAAACTAAACAACTCCTTATCATTTCTTTCTCATTATCAGATCTATGTTGTGTAATGGGTCTCATTGATGAGTAGTGGGTAGTGATATTGTTCGATGCCTACAATCACAACTGGGTTGGCCCATTCTTGTCAACATTTTCGTTACAAGTTACAATGTTTAAAGAATCATGATAGTTAGTCATCTCCTAGAAATAAGAATCCAAAACATGAATAACATCCAAACCATACCATCATTATCCATTCATTCATGTCCAAAGTTATCACATGCAACAGGTCTTGGTGATGGTCGATAGATGACAATAAGGTTTCACTTTGGAATCATGGCTGAATTAGTGTGCTCCTTATCGACATGCCCATTTGTAGGTATTTAAGGTTTAAAGTGTTTGTGGTTGGAAGTGGTTTGCCTTCAGTTTCATGTCAATCTACAATCATATCAAACCCTCACTGACTGAAGGATAGAACCATCGCCAAGTAACAAATAAAAATGTAATTGTAGATGGAAGGAAGGCAACCACTACTACTCTAGTCCTTGTTAGGAGTCTATATAAAACTATAAACTTTGTGATGTAGCTCTATATCCTTAGTGTAGGTTTATTAAGCATAAATAGGATATGTAATTGACCCATTCCCCAGTAGGTGACACACTAGGTAATCTAACTACTCATTGAGAACTATAGTTACAGACCCATTGATTCATAAAAATTACAATAAGATAAGGTGGGAGAAAACATTATACATGATATAATAAATTAATCATAATCACAATGTGAATTAGAACTATCTAGTGATTTATCAATTTCTTAACAAATAGGACATCATAAGGAGTATGAGCATAATAAAGTCTCGTACCACTCTAGAAATCAATAACATTCATGCATATTCATGAGTCCATACCAAAAATTCACACCCATAAAACATTTCAATTCATAACTCAACACAAGGATGCATTAAACTTATTTTAGTATGTTAATATTGTTAACAACTGGAGGATTTACGATTACTTTCCACCCAACACTATGCTAGATACACTGCAAATTTTTCCAGCTGATCACACCAAAGCTTGATAAACACTCATGAGATGGAGTTCACTATCCCAATGGTTTAACAATTTCCCTTTCGTCGTAAGAACCGTAATGACTCACTTACCTCTATGGGTATAATAAAAGGGACTCACCTGAGCTCTAGATAGCTAAATTTTGGTCCGCGAGATTGAATCGAATCCTAAGGTGGTTTAACAACATAAAAATAACTATAGGGTTTTGAAGTTCATTGTCTAGATGCTTTTACCACTCTCTAACAGGCACCACATTGGTTCACATTACTCTCCTTAAGTGGTTTAACAACTGTACATTAAGCATTAGAGTTATTTTTTCATCAACTAAGCCTCCCACCAACCACAACAGCATAAAAACATATTCCAATGGAGTCAAACGTAGTTAATATGGATGCCACACGAGGTTCAAATAGGGTATTTCTTAATGCAAGAGTTGGAATCTAGTATCCAAGTGGTTTGTCAACTTCCCTCTAGCAGTAAGCACCATAAAGATATAGTTATCCATTGAGTTACCCACTAGCCACACAGGAATATAAATATCAGTTTAGGGGCCTCAAACAATTATCCTATATCGTCAATGCTCCAACATGTCCTTGCACTCCACTATTTGGATCCCTGGAAATGTTTCCACATCCATGGAGAATTAGTTCTCTTTCTCTGGCACTTGCCCTATTGACTCTCTTCCTTCTTCCCGAGGACATATTTTGGGGTCTTGATCCTTGATGGGGATGGGAATGGTTGTATTCCTCTACTGACAGTCTCAATACCTTCCCTTAAAAATGTGTTACTGCCACTGGTTGGGTTGTTATTAAGTGGTGTTGGGAATTTAATGCAGTTGTATATGGGTGAGAAAAATCAAAGAAACTAGTTATGGGATTACTCACAACATGAAACAGGTCTTCCCCTATTGGCTCTCGATCCATGGTGTCCTTCTCCAATTAGCCACGAATTCAAATTTAGTTTAATTCTTGAGTGTTTTCTATCTCTTTTTTAGCCAGTAGTGAATCTCATGCTATTGACATAGAATCATGTTTACAAACATAAGGGTGCAAAAAAAATGGTTGTTACAATTTTCTCATAAAAAGAATTGATTGTATGCTATAACTTAATAATTAGTAAACATAGGGGTGCTGAAAAAATGGTTGTTACAATTTTCTCATAAAAATAATTGATTGAATGATTAACTTAATAATTAGTAGAAATTTTATTTTTTTCTTACATGTTGAAGAAAAATCTCATTCATTGGAAAATAAGGTCGATACCCATATGGCTAGGCAGATTCCATAATGTAATAACATAAAAAAAAATCCATGTTTCATGACGTCACTAATTTTCCTAAGAGGAGATGTTGATATGGATCCAATAGGGTTATTAACGAAAATTCACACATATCACTAATGCTATATAACTAATTTGATTCCATTTTCCAATTTTCGTTAATCCATGGGGCTTAGTTAATTCATTTTTCACAAAACATTTATTCATTTGGAGGTGATTATAAAGCTACCATTCCTCAGTTGTGAATAATTTAAGACGAACTATGCAATAATAAACTCCACCATAGAGGTAGTGACACTTTGTTATATGTCAAATCATCTCATACACATATCATGTAGTGCTACATCATCAGTGATTGTCTTGATGTTATTGTAAGAACTTCCAAATATTTATGAGCATAATAACACTAGATTTGATTTATCTATTAGAGACTATTTTTACATGTAGACTTGATCAATTTATTGAAAATTGATTCCTTGGATCTATCTAATGATCTATTTAGTGTAGCTCCCCTGATCTTTTGCATGTGTAGGCATGATTTGTTTTCCCCTAAAACTCCCAACTAATGTGTATAACACCCCCTTAAATCCTTATAACGACCCCACCAATAACTATATCCATATTTCAAAACAAAATATCTCTCCACCCCCTTAATATAGAGAAATATATTGAATTATTTATTCAAAATTTTAAAACTCCCTCTATGAATGGGGAAGGTAGCAAATTGGTGAAAAAGAAAAACCTCAATTTCTTGTACATCAATTAATGTGATGAGCTAGTACTTCATAGTAAATACAATGTCTATGATACCACTTTGTAACACACCCAATTTCTAAAATTAAACTGTTGTAAATGTTATAGCATAGAATTAATGGAAAGTTATAATTTGGTAGCATAAATAACATTTCGCATAAGAAAATTATTCAATATCCATGTGTACATTCAACCATTTTAATGTATAAAAATTTCTTTCTAATTATAGATGGAATAATAACAGGTGGTATATAGGAAATTATACATATGTATCCAACCTTATCCCGTATAAACTAATTACATTCTTTAGAATTATGGCAGCCCTTATGATACCTATAATTCCGTTGATAAATGTTTAACATAATTGAAACTCAATTTCTAGAATATTGGATGTAGCAACCTTTAAATTTTCATATGAATGTCTTTCACACATCCTAGAATTCACTCCATCCCTTACTAATTTATAAACCTCAATCTTTACAAAGTAAACACATATTTTTCATTTGTAACAATATACAAAAGGTTAGTCATTAAAATATAATAATAAGTATTAAATTAGTTATATTTTCTAAGTTGCACGTGTGAAAATAAATCCATGGATGTTTTTTTTCCTAGCCATAAGAACAAGCTCATGTAAGTCCCACTACCATGTTAGGAAATGAACCCACAATGTTGAATTTCTTGGTTATGGCTTTGATTCTTCTTACTCAACCCACTTTCTAAATAGCATATCTATAGAATCAATATTTGAAACCATTTTTAATACAACAATCCTAGTCAACTAGCTTCCCACCCTATTAGCCCTAGACAACATATGTAATGGGATCCATTTTTTCTACACAATCCTTTATACTATCTTGTTTCCCTCTAATGTTACAATATATATTAATTAGGAAATCTCAGCTTTTGGAAAACCTGAAATATCAACTATAACAATTATCCATAAACTCGACCATTTTTTCGACATAAATTGATGGAAGAAAACTATGACAAGTATCCCTCTAATCTAAGTGCATACCTAAAAAACATTACATAGATGAGAGAATCGATGAATGTTTTTTCCAAGGTTTTCCTTCCCCAATTCTAGCATGAACACTAATATTTCCCATATGTGTTCTCCAATGAAACTTAGGAAATAAAATAAAAGGTACATAAGACAAAAGAACATGAAGGATTTTGAGATAGAAACTTGGAAACATAAATAGAATATTATTTATTTAACTATAACTTAATATTTAGTACAAATTTGATTCTTCTCTTACATGTTGAATTAAAATATCATTCAGTGGAAAAGAGGGTCCATACCAATATGCCTAGGACAATTCCCTGATGTAATGACGCAAAAAAAATAAAATAAAATTCCATGTTTTATGAGGTCACCAATTTGGATAAGAGGAAATGATTATATGGATGTAATATGGTTATGAAGATTAATTCACATATATCTCTAATGATATATAACTAAGTTGAATCCATTTTCCAAATTTAGTTAATCCACAGGCCTTGTTAATTCATTTTTCACAAAGCATTTATTCATTTGGAAGTGAATATAAAGATACCTTTCCTCAGGTGTGATGATTTGATATGGAATATGCAATAATAAATTCAACCATAGAGCTAGTGAAACTTAGTTATACGTAAAACCATCTCATCCACATATCATGTAGTGCTACTCCATTAGTGATGGTCATGAAGTCAGTGCAAGAACTTCCATTACTAATTTATAAAGTTGAATCTTTCCCAAGTAAACACATATTTCTCATTGTAACAACATCCACAAATATTAGTCATTAAAATATAATAACAAGTACTAAATTAGTTATTTTTTCTAGGTTTCACGTGTGCAAATAAATCCCTGGATGTGTTTTTCTTCCTAACCATAATAACTAGCTCATGTAGGCGCCACTACCATGTTAGGAAATAAACCAATAATAGTGAATTTATTCGTTATGCCTTTGATTATTCCTACTCAACCCAATTTCTAAATAAATTATCTATCAAGTCAATATTTTAAACCATTTTTAATATGTAAATCCCAATCAACTAACTCCTCACCCTATTAGCCCTAGACAACACATGGAATGGGACCCATTTTTTTCTAGACAATCCCTTATACTATCCTATTTCCCTATAACATTCCAATATTAGGAAATATTTTCTTTTGCAAAACATGGAATATAAACTATAACAATTATCGATATACTCAACCATGATTTCCACATAAACTCATGGAAGCAAACTATGGTAGTGTAGCTCTCTAATCTAAGTGCACACCTCAAAATAAATCCATGAATGATAAAATGGATGAATTTTTTTCCCCAGGGTTTCCTTACCCAATGATATCATGAACACTAAGCTTTCCAATATGTGTTCTCCAATGAAACTTAGGAAATAAAACAAAAGGCACGTCAGACAAAATAATATGAAGGATTTGGAGATAGATTCTTGGAAACATCAATCAAATAATATTTATTTGACTATAATTTAATATTTAGAACAAATATGATTCTTCTTTTACATTTTGAATTAAAATCCCATTTAGTGGAAAAGAGGGTCAATACCCATATGGCTAGGAAAATTTCCTGATCTAATGGCACAAAATAAATTAAATTCCATGTTCCATGGTGTCACCAATTTGGCTAAGAAGAGATCATAATATGAATTTGAGAGGGTTATGAAGTATAATTCACAGATATCACTAATGATATATGACTAATTTTAATGCATCTTCCATTTTTCATTAATCCATGGGGCTTTGTTAACTCATTTTTCACAAAACATTTATTCTTTTGGAAGTTATTATAAGCTACCATTACATAGATGTGAATGATTTGAGATGGACTATGCAATAATAAATTCCACCATAATTCTAGTGAAACTTTGTTATAGGTCAAACCATGTCATCCACATATCATGCAGTGCTACACCATCAATGATTGTCGTAAAGTGACTAGATTTGATTTATCTATTAGAGACTAGATTTACATTTATACTTGATCAATTTATTGCAAATTGATTTCTTGGATTCATCTAATCATCGATGAAGTGTAGCTCCCTTGATCTTTCCTATGTGTAGGAATGAGTTGTTTTTCCCTAAAACTCCCAAGAAATATGTATATCACCCCCTTCAGCCCTTATAATGACCCCACCAATACCTATATCCCTACCTCAATTAAAAATATCTTTCTACCCCCTTAATATGGAACATTATATTGGCTTCTTTCTTCAAAATTGTAAAACTACCTCTGTGAATGGACACACTAGGATATTGGTAAACAAGAAAACCCTAAATTCCTTATACATCAATTAATGTGGTGAGATAGTACTTCATAGTAAATCCAATTTTGATGATACCACTTTGTAACACACCCAATTTCCAAAACTAATCTGTAGCAAATGTTATAAAATAGAATTCATGGGAAATTATAACTTGGTAGCATAAATAACATTTCCCATCAAAAACATATTCAATATCCATGTGTACATTCAGCCATTTTAATGTATAAACATTGCTGTCTAATTATACATGGAATAATAGCAGGTGGTATATTGGATATTATACTAGAATATGTATCTAACCTCATCCCATATAAATTAATTACATTCTTTAGAATTATGGCATCCCTTAGGATACCTATACTTCCATTGATAAATGTTTAACATAATTGAAATTTGATTTCTAGAATATTTTATGTGGTTGATGAGCCTCATCATTGGGTAACTCTATGGATCTTAATTCACCCCCTAGCTCAGCCAAATCAACTCTTCTCACAATTTATTACATGTTTTGATTATATTTTTTTTAATGAGATGAGTTAAAGTGAGATATTATGCATAGTGGACTAACGTGCATTGAATGCAGGTTTGAAAGAGAAAATAAGGGAATTTTTGCAAGATTAAGGGCTGAAACTCGAAGGGGACAAGGAAGAGGGATTGTAGAAGGCAAATCCTCCTCATTTACTCCTCCCTCATTTGAATATTCCTCCATCAATCACACCACCTCGGAGTACAAGCAACCAAGTCATGAAGATCAAAAGGTAGCCAAGCAAGTGATAGTCAATGAGTTAGTTCATCTCGAGTTTGGGATCCGAGCCTCCCTAGATTTAAGGAATTCATTGGAGACTTCAATTTTATAAATAAAAAGGCCTACAACCACATTAGGATTCAAAATTTGGTGGTAAAAACACTAGTTATTTTTGAGCTCCAGACTTGTGGAAGACATTTCTATGTAATTTTCTGTTTTGATAATGAGAATGAGCTTTTTCTTGATCAAGTACTAAGTTAACTTAGAGGGCTGAAGATCTTGGGTTAGGGCCCAACCCTAGTAGCAAAGGCTCCTCTTCTTGTATTTGTATGCTTAGATTAGTTTCATAGATTCATGGTTAAATTGTCCGTAGAAGTATTTCATTGCAAGTAGTGTAGATTTGGTTAGTTTGTTTATTAGTTTTCTTCCATTTGTGATTTACATTAGTAGTAGGTTAGAAGTGATAAAAGGAACACCAAAAATCTGTCAATAGGTGTCTTGGCCTCACTTCTTCCTTCAAGGATCATGATTTGAGGAAAGGACCCCTATGCAGCCCCAAAAGAGATAGATTTCTACTTTCTCAGAGAATTTAGAGTTTACTGTACTTCAACCAGCATTTGATCAGTTTGCAAGTGTAGGATTTACTTACCATTTCCTCCATTTTTAGTATTACAGTAGATATCATCAATGAATTCATCTTATTCTACAATTTTTCCTCATGCATGAAGTAGACAGCTAGCTCATTAAGCTCTGTTTTTCTAGCTCATTGAAATTCTTCTAGTTTAAATGATTTGTGGGATAATATCATTGTTTGATGTAGTTTAGGTGTTTCAGAAGTAGAGAAAGATTTCAAAGAAAGCAACCTCCTTCCAACTTCATCCACCCATGATGATTCCTCACTTTCTCTAAGACCCTCACTAATTTCATCATTCTTCAAGGAAACTTCTTCAAGCATGTTTAGCAAATCCAACCTTCTCCCAACCTTGGTTTTGAGTTCTGAGTGATCCGAGGCATTTTCTCACTCCATTCCATCCTCCAACCACCTTCCCTAAGCCTTACATCACCTTTAGCACCCATCGTTTTTCTCTTGGTTGTATCCTATAGAAATACATGGAATCCTATAGGTTTTCCTATAGTGGCTTGTTCCGAGGCAAAATTGAGGGAAAACCTCTAGGAAGCCACACAAGGTCACCTAAGAGTCCCCCAAACCTTCCAACCATCCAACAACATCCCTAAGCCACATGCCACATCACCAAAAGAGATTAGCTTTCACACTTGTTTTTCAATAAAAAGAATAAAAAGAAAAAGCATATTTACTTCATCCCTTTACATGCATAGTAGTGATGTTTGCTGTTTTAAACTTCCATGCTTAGGACAGTAGCATTTCATAAACGGTAGCTTGGCATTCTAGTAAAGCATAGTTTCTCAACAGTTATTTAGGAAATTGAGTGTTTTTAGCATTGTATTTCAGTCCTTTTCCTTATTGCAGTAGGTAAGCTTTCTCCTAGAGTAACTTTCTCTTCCTTTCATCAGTAATCAAGCTTCTTCTAAATCCATAGAAGTCTAGCTTGAAAACCCTAGTGGTCTCTCACTAGCTGAACAGTGACAAAAGGAGGAACCATCAATTTTACTTGTGTATACAACACTGTCACCTCCAAGTTTGTATGAACCCCGGGTTGATAAAGTAAAGATGGTAGCCCTAGGAGTTGCAACATTCTTGCTGCAATACTGGTGCTCATCACTTTTTGGCATAGTTGACGAGGAGGTATCTGAGTAATATGTGATTACTACTTTCTTTCTTCCACTTATTGTTTCTAATATTCTGCTAGTAGTTTCTTTTCTGCAAAAGTAATTTAGTTTGCTTCCTTTTCCATCCTGCATTCTTTGCTTTCTTTTCCATTTTGCATGTAGGATTTCAATCAAGCAATCAATTTTTCATTCAGTCAATGATTTTCATTTAGTCTGCAATTTCAATTCTGAAATTACTTTCAAAGTTTAAAAGAACCACAAAACACAACAAAAACATTTTTTCATGCCTCGTAGGAATAGGGATAACTTAGGGAAAATTTTTCCAAATACCTCCACTACTTCAAACAACCAACCTTCCCTCTTCTTCGGTGGCTGTGAACTGGAGGAACCCTTAGGCGAGAAACTAGAAATATTTGAAGAACGTAGAGGGGAAGAAGAAAAAGAAGAACCCATTCCTACTGAACCAATGGCTGAAAACAAAAATGATAGAGGAAATAGGGAAAGAGTTGAGGTTGCCTTCCACATTAGGGAAACCAATGGGGATAGTAAGATGAAAAATATAATCCTCTCTTCCCTTCCCCACTTCCATGGATTGACCTCAGAAAATCCAGACACTTTCTTATTTGAGTTTGTTGTCATATGTTGAACCTAAGACTACACCAATCATGAGCAGAAGTTGAAACTATTTCCATCCACTCTCAAGGATGCACCTTTGCACTAGTTCATGGGTTTACCTGGAGATAGCATCACAACTTGGGCTCAAATGCAACAAGTCTTCTGTTATATACCTAGGGGGGGATAATATGGGGTACCAAGGGAGGTACCCAAGGTAATAATGTAATAATGGGATGGGCCATAGTAATAAATAAGGTGGTTAACCCATATCATGTAAGGGACCACAAGTAGTTAGTAATAATGTAATGAGCCCATGGTATAAGTTTGATGGTATGAGGGAACCATGGTAATGACCCATGGTATTGTATGTATGAGGCCTATATAGAGGCTAGAGACTCCATGTCAAGGAATATAGTGAAGGATTATTGTATGAACAGGCATATGGCTTGTGGAGTGTTCTCCTTCCTTAAGGATTGAATGTATGGTGTTGCCCTACCTTAAGGGTTTGATCAATAAAGAATCATTTCATATTATTTCTGGGTTTATTTGCATTATCTTATATTTTCTTATCAGATCTCTATTATTTTTGGGTTAGATCTACAACAAGTGGTATCAGAGCTATAACGTCTTCAACAACAAGTATCACGACTATTGTAGGTCTAAAGACACTAAAGAGGAAATTTTTAGGATGACCTTAGGCAATGATGAATCCCTATATGATTATGAAGAAAAATTCTAGCTTAGCTATAAAAGGGCTAGATGTACACTTGACCCTGAGTCAATAAAGCTAGTCCTACTTAGAGGAGTAAGGGAAGATCTTCTAGATACCCTAAACTTGTTAGTAGGAGGGAACATCTACCAGTTACCCTATGAGGATATCAAGACTGTCTTTAGAAACCATTCTAGGGCAGCTAGGAAAAAGGGTAGGGGTAGTCAACCTATGGTCAGTCCATCCTTTTCTAATTCATCCATCAAGGGTGAAATTGGAAACATGCTGTCCAGGATTTCAAGTGTGAAATGCTACAAACCCTTGCTCTATATATGGACACTATGCACACTAAGAAAAAGTAGGAGGAAGCGAAGAGAGCCTTGGCCATTTTCTATCCTAGATGCACCAGGCGGCACCTTAGGAATGAATGTCCATTGAATTCTATTGAAATATACTCAGTGTATGAAGAAAATCACTCCACAGACAAGTGCCCTTCTCTCCCTGGATTAAAATTTGTATATCAAGGAGTTGAATGGGTAACTGAATAACTTTACTACATAAACCAAAAGAGACCTCATGGGCCTAGGCCATGCAAATAGGGAATGCAAGGTTCATCCCATGCATATTACAACCTCAACCAAATGACATTTGTACCTTCTTGGGCGGCCCCTACTCATCCTTCCTAGTCTAAACCTCCTCCTTGGTCCTTTTCACCTTAGTATCATTCCCAACTAGCCAACCAGTCATTTCAACCATATGCTCTACCACAACCTTAGTAGAATGCATTGCCCCAGGGGTGGAGGCCCGCATACAACAATGCTCCAGCTTTATTGCCTTCACCACCTACTCAACCATAGATGTTACACTCTGATCCACCTAAACAACCCCATATGCTTGCCTAGCCAAATCCAAACCTAAACAATAGACAAACACAACAAGTATATGGTGGAGAGATATCTTATCCTGCTTATGCTCTGGAGATTCAGGAAATCAACTTGAGATCTGGGAGAGTACTCACGGACAACCAACCTCTACCTCCACCTAGGGAGGTTGAGGAGGAAAGAGATGAAAGCATGCTGAGTAAATCCACCACCCTTTCCTCAGAGGTTAACCTAACCATTCCAGCCTACCCCAAAAGAGACTAAACTTCTAGGAGAATTGAAAAAGCTATGTGTGAAAATAAATATGTACCTATTTAAAACAAGTTGATTAAGGAGAAGTGCTTCAAGCATCCAGGGAGGAAAAAAAGAGATGCCCCTACCATTAGTGTCATTATAAATTTGTCCAACTTAATGTTGGGGAAGGTAATATGTTCGAAGTATTTGGACCCTCGAAGCCCTGTAGTAGATGTGCACATCAATGGCACCATTGTCCCACACACTTTGATCGATCTTAGGGCTGACATGAATGTGATGATCAAGGATAGCATGCTCAAGCTCAACCTCCAAGGTTCATTGAGAAAGACCACAATAGTTTTACAACTTGCAGACCACCCACAGTGACCCTTGAGGGGAATGTAGAGGATGTGATGGTATCCATTGACTCTTGGGAGTACCCTGCAGATTTCCTAGTTCTCCAGCCTAAGGCTAAGCCTACTGGTTACCCTCTCATGCTTGGGAAGCCCACTTTAGCCACTACCGATGCCTACATTAGCTGCAGGGCTGGAATTATGACTATCAAGAATGGGCATATTTCCAAGCAGTTAGTCATATACCCTCCTGCTCAGCCATCTCTAGAACATGACTTACCTTTGTGTCTGGTAGAGGAGGAGGAAGATGGAGTTTATTCTTCCCAACTCTTTACCTTAGAAAGAACCATGGGAGGGGGACAACAAGATGAATATGATTTGATTGAACACATACTCCAAAGTCAAACTCCCATTACATATATGTATTATAGTCATCGGTGATCTATATGGATGACAATATCCTTTCCCATCACATGGTGTTTCTAGTTTTTGATATCTTGTAATAGAGATCCTTGTCATAACTATGGTAGTTGAGAATCACCCCTATAATTTTAAAAATTAAAACACGGTTTCAAACCGATCACTCATCTAACCATTTTTCAAACCGAAACTAGACCAAACCATATTGAACTAGATTTAATATACCATGATTGAAAGAAATACACAAAATAACTATTTTTTAAAGGAAAAAATATTTTTAAGATTACAAACCATGATTCCAAACCATTAGACATAAAATATGCAAATTCTGCTAATCTATATACCATGTAATGGTGCATATATCAAAATGACACCAAGTGCACTACATATTATCAACAAAATACATAATCAATGAGGCTCTAAATCGCTTCTAGAGTCCAAAAAAAATTCTCAAACTCAAGTTACTAGGCCATTATCCTACTAAAAGTCACTGATGAACATGATCACTTATAAAACTGAGGATTCCACATTAACTTGATTGCTTGATAATAACTCACCAAGTTTCCCTATAATAACATTTTTTCTAAGGTGAAGACAAAGGAGCTTAATAATCAACACCACCAACACTTGGATACATATAGGCCTTAGTGATCTTAATTAAATTGAAATCAGTTATCCTCTTATGTGATATAATATAATGAAATGCAATAATCCCATTAATTCTGAAATCCTCGAAATTGTTAAGTCTAGTGCATTTTGAATGGGATATGAAATTGTATTTTATCCATATGAAGTTTGATGATGTTGGAACCAATCTCAAACGTCTTGAGTCATTTTATGGTAATGTTAAAAATTTAAGTAAAAGGATGAAAATGGAAAATAAAGGAGAATGTCACTTTAACTTTGAGAATTTAACATTACCATTAGGGAGCATATAGGGCGGTTCAGGGAGCCTCAAGGGAGTAACATGGGAGTGGAAAAGTTAGACCTGCTATCCCTCTCACCAACAACAAATATTTTCTTTAGAATTATAGAACTGGTGCATGCTTATTACAAGGTGGCTGAGTTTTTATAAATCCTATCGTTTAGGACCGATTAGGTACCAAACTAGTTGTTTTGGTACCCAAACTGGTCAGTTTGGTACCTAACTGGTTCTAACTAGCCATGAATCAGGTTTTTTTGCTTTTGTTAGAAATCTTGGGTATCTAATTGGCTAGTTTTGCCGACTTCTAGTTCAACTCAGCTGGTTTTTAAAACTATGATCATCCCATGAAATACTTGAGAATGGTATCACATAGGCCTTCCTCCTTCCACCAAGGTCACTCCCATGGCATACCCACTCACATATGTCTTTACCTCAAAGGAATAATTCAAGTTTGGTAACACAAGAATTAGTGCTTGACTGATTTTCTTCTTCAACTCTTCAAAAGCCTTTTAGTTACCCTTTCCTCTCTAGAATTTCTTACCACTTATTGTTATAATATGGAGTGGTGCAACTACTACTAGAAATGAATCTATGAATTTTCTTAAGTATTATGTTTCCCTAATGAAACTCGTTTTTTCAAAGATATTTTTAGGTATTTGCCACTTCATGATGCCTTTCATCTTTGTAGGATATATGTTGAGCTCCCCTATATAAATCATAGTCTAAATACACCATTGACTACTATGAAAACTCACATTTCTTTAGATTTTCTATTAGATGGTGCTTCTTCAGAGTCTCTACCACTTGCATCAAGTGTGAGATTTTTTTCTCCTAGGTAGAACTATTGGGGTCTTCGTTAATTTTGAATGGTTTTGACCAGTTTTGACTGATCGAAGGGTGGGAAAGAGAGAGATGGCAACAATGGTTGGGTGGCAGAATGAATAGCTATGGAGGAGTGATGGCAAGGTGGCAGTGGAAGGCAATGGTAACCAAGGAGACAAGAAGGCACAGAAGTAGCCAAGAGAGAAAGAAGTTGAGGAAGAACTGGCAGTCCAGGAAGCTGGGAAGGACATAAAAGGGGAAGACCAGAAAGGAAGAAGGTTGTTGTTGAACCCGCCAGAGGAAGAAGGAGTTGGTTGCAGAAGAGGTACATAGGTGTAGATGTTGAAGGAGGGAGTGCTGGGATCCGAGGGACTTGGTTGTGAAACTGATCTAACCCGAGCGACTAAGCCAGGTATTTTATGTAATGTTTATGGCGAATGCCGGATGATGATGTATTCTGTTATGTTAAGTTAATGTAAGACAGAGTTGATGGTTATTGAGACTTCTAATGTATTGAGTATCGTGCTTAGTGGGTCCATTAAAATTTTAAATAGTCTATCTGATTGCATGTAGATGGTAATTCATAGATTGATGCAAGGATGTTGTTAGTTCTGTGTTCTTTATAATGGATCTATGCATATGATTTAAGGATATTGTTATCATTGTTTCACATATTATGGATACATATGTGCATGATCGCCTGTGCCCGGTTGATATTCCCTCGACCCTACGCTAAACCCTGTTGCACAAAAACTGTCACCTTGACATTCTACAATCTGTGTGAGTCCATTACCACTCATACTTTCCTCCTTTTCAAGTCTTAAGCCTCAGTTCTTCATATCAAGCCTTGAAAATAAGAGAAAGACCTCAAAAGTCTCTAAAACTCTGGTTCCTCACTTTCTCTTAGCATTACCTTCCGTCCCACACCGAAAGATCATGTCCCCTGCACACTTAACTGCTCTGTCTCTATGTTATGGGTGTGGACCCCTGTAAAAGTAAAAAAGGCGCAAGTATATTCTTAAAAACTCACTTTGAGTCATTTCTAGAAGCTTCTGGAAGGAATCTTGAGGTAGCAAGTTCGCTCCTTTAAGATTCATGCATCCCATACCTTGAGGAGCTAACCCCTTGATGTGAGGAGCTTATCCCTTTGAAGGAGGACTCTATCCATTGATAGGTGGACCTGTAACCTCCTTCCTTTGCACTATAAAATGAAGCATTGGGCTGGTTATTGGGGAGGTTGAAAGCTAAATATTTTTGAGATGAAATGCTGCAAGAACTTAGTCTTCTGAATTGAGCTTTTGTGAGGAGAGATTACATACCTCTTTGATCTCATTTGGAAGAGTGTGTGGCTTGCCAAAGTAAAGGAGATTCCTGTTTCGGACCCTAGGAAGAGCTGGTACAACATCAAGGCAGCAGAGGTTGTAAAGTTCTTCTATTTCAAAGTTAATACAATTAAGTTTATTTTTCTCAATAAGCTATGTTTTATGGTATATTTTATGGATTCCTTGATTACCATAATGAACATGATTTATGATATTAGCTATGCAGGTGGTATTTGATGTATGCTTGTTTGTGATTGCAGGTTCTCAAAAGGAAACTCTTTTGGACGTTTGAAGGATGGCTACTACAAACTAGCGTTGGACTTAAGGTAGGGTCTAAACACCTCTATAGTTTTTATTAATGAATCAAAATATGTTTAGAGAAAGGTAGATTTGCTTGTCCTGCTTGTTGCTAGATATCTTTTGATACTAGGGAGATCAGCCTTGTCCACAAGATCAATTCATCCAGCCAACAAATTGGCGACTCCACTGGGGAACTGAATTTGGTTTTTGGTTTTCCATTTTCTTTGACTTGAGAAACTTGTTCTTGTTTTTGGTTTTTGCTTGATGTGTGTGGGTTTGGGTAGTTTTTAGGACCTGGATTATTTTTTTGTTTTTCGAAGTTTTCAGAGGACCACACTTTATTTTTATAGACAGTGCGGGCATCTCTGCACTTTTCCTTTAGTACATAGAGCGGTACTGCATCTGGTTCTTCTGGAAGCCTGTAGACCCTATGAAATTTTTTGAAAAACCTAAAATGTTTTCTTCCAGTTAAGTTTAGGTTTCATTTATGACTTTTAGTGTCTACCCAGATCTGCATGTGTTCTATCAAAAATCTCTTATAAGTAAGTTCAATTGGTATTTTTGTTTTAGATTATTTTCTAGAAGTTTTGCATGCCTGGATTGGTTTTCACTTGGTCTCTATAGTGACTCAAAGATTAGAAGCCTAAGAAACCTTAGATTACCCTGGTGTCCTTTTGTCTTCTTGATGAGTCTGATTGGTTTGTGAAATCTGCCTTTGGTGAGAAATAGATTTATTTTTCTCTTGCAAATCTTTGAACGAACTTGGTTATAAGTTTTGAATTTCATTTTTATAAAAGAAAACATAGCTGGATGTTTTTTGATTGATTTGTTATTCTGAACGAATTAATCCTTAGTTTACTAAATGACTAAGTAAAACATCCTCAAAAATATTTGAAGCTTTTATACGTTAGGCTTTTAGAAGTTTTTAGATCTCAAGATTAGTTTTTGTAGTTTTGAGTGTTTTCTAGAAATCGTAGGATCTCTTTTGAAAAAATCATTTTTTGTAGTTTTTGAGTGTTGAAAAAGAAAGGGATTTGTTGTGAGAATAATTAGTAGTCTCGTTTTGAGTGCTTATTGAAAAAGACAAAAAAAAATTATTTTCATTTACATGTTGAAAGAAAGATTTTTTTTCAAAGAATTGCATTCTCAAACTCTTTCTTTTAGCTAGAAATTCATTGAAGGAAAAACAAATTGTTTATCATTTTAGGTGCATTTTTAGTGTTTTTGGAGTCAAGTCTTCACACCATCAAAGTTTCATTTCCATACCTATTGACTTAAGAAACAACCCATAAAAGTAACCCTTAATTAGAATTGATATAGCAATCTTTTTATTTCTAGGGCTCTTATCACAAATATAGCTTAGGCTAGTATCTTGGAGTAGGGGGTAATTAACTCTCCAAGATAGTTAAAACAAACAAGTAGCTATATATTGCGGTAGGAGATAAATCCAATTGTAATTGATATAATCTCAGAAGCTTCTCTTAAAGGAGTCAATCACGAGATCATGTCCGAATCTTTGAGACAATCAAGTATGTCTCATTGGGAAAGATAGAAGATTTGCGCGTATTATAAATGGTAAACCTCGGATTAACCATTGTCGAGGAGCCTAGGGTCACTTGTTCGTAAACCTCGAATTGATCATGTCGAGGAGCCTTCAAGGGGATTGAGCTTTGTTACTCTGCCCTTGTGCATAGATTGTATCGTAGACTGTTACCCCAGTTGTATTTGTTACTGTTGGTAACCTTAGTGTCCATAAACTTAAGATTATTTCCTAAGGTGACGGTGAAGGACGGGTCTCACTATACCTGGAGCAGACGTCGACTAGACTCACTTGGACTCTCTGGGGGGTTCTTTTCACTCGAGATGGTTTTGTGAAGAAACTTGTGCCAGCCTGTTTCATTAAGCAGGTTGCCAGGGTCACTGTTCCAACTGCCCTTTTTGTATTGAATTCTATGACGTTGGATTTCATCACCAACTAGTGTTTTTGGTATGGAAAGTTACTGTTTGTGTGTGGTTTGAACTCTTAGATTTTTTTAGGCATGTGATTCAATTGTTTGGTTCTTTAGAGACTTTAGGTGGTTTTATTGAGATTTTCTTTGTTTGTGTGTGAGTAATTAAATATTTAATTGTGGATGAATTACCAAGACAATCCCGTAGACTTCAGGGGCAACCTCCTGAGTATACACCAAGCCAGCTTGAAGGGCTACGAGCTCTTGTATCACCTAGTGACAGTAGAGTTGGGTCACCAGAAGCTGGAGTGTCATCTCTAATTGTTCATCCTGATTATAAAGTTCAAGCAACAGAGTATATTTCTGAACAAATTTCATTTTTCGAAGTTACTGGTAGTATTTCTCCTACTAGTGAATTAGCTGAAGAACCTGAAATTTCTGAACTTGAAACCGAACCTGCTGCTATTCCATCTTCAGGATCTGCTTCTCCAACTTCTAGCAGTCGTCATTCACCCAGGGTAGGAAGTATCATTACCCAAAATCTTTCTTTTGGACTCATTTCTATTGAAGAACTTGTTAGTCTGGACGAAGATATAACTCTCCCTGAAAATCAACCAACTTTAGAACTTAGGGAGCGTGAATCAATTGTCTATAGTCCTTTTAAGAGTGACGCTTGGTACGTATCGTTGACAAATTTTTTAGAAAACTCGGGTCTTAGTTTTTCACCACCTTGAATTCCTTTTCATCCTACGCCCAGAGGTTATTATCCTCCTTTGAATATGTCAAAATGGTCATCCATGTTTTCCCAAACGCTGGAAACATTTTTATATGGTGTTCCTTCTATTCCTTTGGGGTATCAGTCACTCATTGGTACTTTTTCAGGAGCATCTCCTCAACCAATTGAACATGAGATATCAACTAGTAATAACAGAACTCAAGCGCTGAGCGTAGAAGAAATTCTTATGATGTATGGTACTATTCCAAATCCGCAACCTCAAGGTAGTCAGTTATCACCTGGGGAACAACCCCAAGGTAGTCAGTGACTACCTAGAGGGAAACCTCAAGGTAGTCAGTTACCGCCTGGGGGGCAACCTCAAGGTAGTCAATTACCACCTGGGGGGCAACCTCAAGGTAGTCAGTTACCACCTGGGGTCAACCTCAAGGACAGTACATACCGTCAGGATAGTACATACCTCAAGGTCAACCCCAGTATCAATATATACCTCAAGGTAAACCCTAGTTTCAGTATGTGCCTCAAGGTTATCAACCTCAAGGTCAGTACCCAACTCAAGGTTTCCAACCACCTTCTGGGCAACCATTTGTACAAGGAGCTGGAAATGTACTTCTCAATTATCAACCCTACGCTCAACCTGGTTATGGTCCTCAATATGATCAACCTTTTGTGGGTCCATACCCTGAAATGAATATGGCGTGGGATCCATTTCAAACTCAACAGACTATGCAACTGAATGTGCAGTTATCAAGTCAACCTGGACAACCTTTAGTTTCTGGTCCAACCCAGCAACCTGTCCAGCCTACTGTTCAAACTTCTGCACCGGGTTCAGTTCAGCAGTCTGAGCCTAGTTCGCCTCGAACTCTGCCTCAAACTATTGCTGCAACTATTGCAGCTTCTGTTCAACCAACCACACTTGTTTCTTGAGTATCGGTAGCTTTGGTTTCCACTATTCCTATGTTAGTGCAAACTCCTCAAGCCTCTTTACCACAGTGAGGACCTACAATTCAGACTTCGGTTCAGATGCCTACAGGACAACCTGGTTCAAGTACGGTTGTCACAAGTCAACCGCAATTCACTTATCAACCATACCAGGGACAATATCAATTTGGTCCTACTGTACAAAACCCAGTTTATCAGTATCAACTATACCCTGGATATACTTATTAGCAACCTCAACAACCCCAGTTTGGTCTGGTTAATCCTGGTTTCCCGGGAGGATATAATATCCCTAATGCGAATCCAATTCCAGGTTATCCTGGATATCCTCCTCCCGGGGCTCGTCCTATTACACAAGGTTTTCGTGACCCTAACCATCAATTACCTTTTATTGCAACTTTGGACTTACCTAATTTGTCGCGCCTTACGAACGATCCAATTTACTATCTTCCGTATTGGCCACCGATGCCTAATAAGTTGCCAAGTGATATCCTGAAGTTCGAGGGTAATTCAGCAGAAGATCCGTCAAATCATGTGATGACTTATGACCTCTGGTGTGCATCTAATTCCATTATTGATGATTCAATTCGCTTACGTCTTTTTCAACGAGCTCTAATTGGTCTTACTACCAAATGGTATATTGAGTTACCATGAGCCTCTTTTTATAATTTTAGTTAGTTAGCTACTTATTTCTTAACTCATTTTCAGTTGTCTGTCAGATACGACAATGGCACAGAATTATTAACTTCATTAAAACAGTCCACATCCACATATATTTGTGATCATATTCATGAATGGCGACGCAGATGACGTTTAGTGAAAGTTTTTATTCCAGATCAAATTTTAGCAGACCTGTTCGTTAAATCATTATTACCTAAAATCACTAAAGATGTAGCTAAGGCAGGAGTTGTTACTGAAGAGCAAGTATTTCTCAAGCTCACTACCTTGACCTCGTTTATACGCAGTCGGGTACTTTACATGAAAAACTCCCCGACCTTCCGAAACCCAATGAAATAACTACAGCTCCTTCAGGGTCTCATGCCACTGATGGTATGATTGGTTCAGTTAGTACCAAAAGAAAGAAGAAATCTTCAAAGAATTCTTCTCCTATTATAACTTTATTAGATTCTCCGACAGGAGACTCTTCCGCTAAAATTCCTGCCGATATCCATGTCGTAGAATCATCTACGGCCAAATCAAAATCCGGTGGTAAAAGGAAGGGGAAGAAGAAAAATAAACAAAACTAAAAAAATAAATCAGATAAAAATGAATCTACTGACGAGAAACGTAAACCTCTCTATCCTTGTCTCATTTGTGATGAGGGGCATTTTACAAGAGACTGCCCACATCGAGCTAAGGTTTCGAAAATTGTCAAAGGTTCTCAAACGCCTGCGAAGGATCCTTTAACTAGCCAAGATAGTAAGATGATCAGTTCTTCCTCAAATTCCTAAGAAGAACCCATTATGATGATGTCTCATGTCAGGATTGCAATGCGATCGCAAGATTATGGTAGTAAAAATCTTGTTGGTGGTAAGGAAGTAGAATCTTCTAATTCAAACCCATCAACTTCAACTCCTTCTGGTTCTGATCTGCTACAGATCGAGAAACCTAACCCTGACTTAGTAATCAAACCACCTACAAAAGGTATACTTCAGAAGTCAGCTTTCAATCCACATGCGAGAGCTACTCAGAATTATAACATTGTTGAAGACTTAGCTATTTCCCCTTCAGCAATGTCGGCTTTGGAGGTGTTGCAATCATGCCCAGCACAACATAAATTACTATTGTCGGCTATAGGAGCTATTGATATTCAAGATTTGAACCTAATAATATTTGATTTAGAGAATAGTACACCTCACCTACCTCATCAAATGGCTTTCCAGATTCCAGTGTTAGTAAAAAACAAAGCTTGCTTTCGGACTGTGATTGATGAGGGAGCTTCTACATGTATTATGTCGACCCAATGTTGGAGATTGCTTGGTTCTTTGACACTCAATCAGTACCCGATGATTCTAAAGGCTTTTGATGGCTGAGGGTTCCATCCTTTTGACATTTTGTAGGATTTACCTATAGGGGTTGAAGGCAAAACTGTAAATCTAAATGTGGAAGTGGTTGATGCCCCTCTAGATTACAACCTTCTCTTGGGTCGCAGTTGGTCTTACACTATGACTGCTATTGTTTCATCGATATTTCAGCTTATCAAGTTTCCTCATAATGGAAAGATCCTTACGATAGACCAGCTGACTTATTTTTCATCCGACCCAGCCTCTTCAGATAGTATTCAGCATGTCGATAAAACAACTATCCCTCACAAGGATGTCGGGGTAGGTTTGATTAAAGATTCTGGTTTACTAGAAACTTTTTCTTTCCCTCCTCCTAACATATCACCTTCTATTGCAACTATTCATATGATTTCATCAAACACTATTGCTTTTGATTATCCTTGGATCATACCTTCCGATTCTGAGGTGGATTCATTTGGTAACGCGATGCCTTTGAGTCCCTTTGAAATTGCATATCAGGTTGTACGATCATTTTTTAACTCTTGTTCAACCGAAACTGATCCAATGAATGTGGTCCATGGGGAATCACTTTTAATTTCAACCTCAGCTTCAACAACATTTTCTGATCCTGTTCATACTGATGAGTAGATTCGTGAACTTTTGTTTGTTGATGATTTAACATGGGAAGATCTTCATCATCGATCTTTGTTTTTACCTGAGCTTGATCATTTTGAAAATGATTTTTCATCTATTTTTACCGTTGATTATGTCAAAGAACCATAGAATCCATTGCAACATCCTGATTCTGAGTTAAATTTTGGAAATATCTATCAAAAAGTTCCTATTAACATTTTAGTTAAACCCAGAATTATCGAAAACATTCAGATAGGTGCTTCCTGTATGGACGATGAAATCCAAACTTAAAAAGCCCTATTTCAAGAATCCCGTGACGTGTTTGCCTGGTCATATGAAGAAATGCTAGGAATCGATCCAAAAATTGGTGTCCATGAAATTAAAACTTACCCAGATGCTAAACCTGTTCGGCAATGTTTGTGTCAGATACACCCGCGAAAAGCTGCTGGTATTAAAGCTGAATTTGAAAAATTACCTCGAGCAGGTTTCATTTATCCAATTCCCTTAACGGATTGGGTATCGAATATTGTTCCTATTAACAAAAAACAAGGAACGATAAGAATATGTATCGATTATAGGGATATTAATCAAGCTTGTCCTAAAGACAATTATCCAACCCCCTATATCGATCAAATTATTTATGATTGTCTCGGCAGTGAAATTTTCTCCTTTATGGATGGTTTTTCCGGTTACAATCAAATCAACATATCCCTACTGATCAAACAAAAACGGCTTTCATTTGTCCATGGGAGACATTTGCTTATTGCAAATTACCTTTTGGATTGAAGGACACTGGAGTAGCTTTTCAAAGAGTTATGTCTTATGCATTTCATGACATCAAGCACATTGTGCAGCCTTATCTCGATGATTTCCCTGCTCATTCATTACATAGAGTCAATCATCTCACTCATTTACGAGCAATATTTATGAGATGTAGGCATTATTGAATTACATTGAATCCACAAAAATGTGTTTTCTATATAGAAATAGGTCGTTTACTAGGATTTTTCATTTCAAAAGTTGGCATTCGTGTCGATCCCTCGAAGGTTGAAGCTATTGTCAAATTACCTCCTCCTCGACTCTTCGCCAACTCCAATGTTTGCAAGGGAAAGCGAACTTTTTACGTCGTTACAATCCTAACTACGCTGAGATAACGAAAGGTTTTACCTAGTTGTTGAAATAGAATACTTCATTCTTTTGGGATGAGATAGCTGAGAAATCTTTTGATGCACTTAAACATGCGTTGACCCATGCACCGTTATTGCATCCTCCCAACTACAACTAGGATTACCTTTTGTACCTCGTCGCTTCTCATTCCACCATTGGGATGGTTTTAGTTTAGGAAGTTGAATTCAATAGTGAACATGTGATTTACTATCTTAGTTGAACTCTGAATCCAACTGAGCTTAAATATTCGCATGTGGAGAAATTGGCCTTGGCAGTTGTTCAAGCTGTCCAAAGATTTTGTCACTACATCTTATTACGCAAAACCACGGTAATTTCTGACTGTAACCCTATGATCTATATCTTGACCAAACAATTGCTAGGGGGAAAGTATTCCAAATGGATAGTTATCCTGCAGGAATTTGACTTGGAATTTGAAAAATCCAAGGCTAATAAATCTTTGGTTTTTGCGGAACTGATGTGTGATTTCCCGCGTACTGATACTGAAACTGTGGTGGAAGAGCCCATTGTGGATGAATCCTTGTTTCTTATCAGTACTCTTGATCCATGGTATGGAGATATTATTGTTTATCTCCAAACCCAATCTTTTTGGCCTGAAATCTCATGATCTCAGCGATGGAAAATACGTTTCCAATCCCAACAATACAATATTATTGGAGATACACTCTATCATCATTGGGAGGATTCTATTTTTCGACATTGTCTAAGTCATGAAGAAGTAGAAAAGGTTCTCAATGACTGTCGTTCTGGAGCATGTGGCGGTCATATGTCTGGGTATGCCATAGCCCAAAAGATATTGCGTGCTAGTTATTTCTGGCCATCCTTATTCAAAGATTGTATCTATGCAGTCCGGAAATGCCACAATTGTCAAATTTTTGATCGTAAGATGCGTGCTCCACCCACTCCTATCCACCCTATAATTGTTTTCGGTCCTTTCACAAAGTGGGGTATCGACTTTATTACATGTAACCCTCACTTGGTCGGGGGGCATGTATATATCATCCTTGCAGTAGATTATTTTACTAAGTGGGCCGAGGCGATGCCTACATTTTCGGAATATGACAAAACTACTGCAATTTTCATTTTCAATCATATAATTGCTAGATTCGGTGTTCCTCAAGCTATTATTACCGATCATGGAAGTCATTTTCGAAACATCGTGATTACTGAATTGAAAGATCAACTTGGCCTACGTCATGATAGTTCTACTCCATATTACCCATAGTCTAATGGTCTGGTTGAAGCTATCAATAAAGTTCCAGTCACTATGATCCAACAAATCATTGGTATTCATAGGTCGAATTGGCATAACATGTTATTTTCAGTACTTTGGGCATATCGAACCTCAGTAAAAACATCAATTGGTTTCACTCCTTTTCAACTGGTTTACGGTTTGGAAGCAGTGTTACCCATTGAATGCAAAATTTCGTCATTGCAAATGGCCATAGAATTACTCCCAGCCACTTCTGAAGAGAAGAAATGTTTGTTATACTTAGCTCAGCTAGATGAGAATCGATGTGATGCTACATTAGCAATTGAAACTCATGCGAAACGGATAAAATCTCAGTATGACCGAAATGTTACACCTCATAATTTTTCGAAAGGAGACCTAGACTTACTATACGATCAAGCAAACGATAAGTTAGGGGCTAGAAAATTTGCACCTATGTGGCATGGTCCTTATGTTGTTAAGTGAAAGGTGGCAAAAGGGGCCTTTGAATTGGTAGATTTTGACGATGTCTCTTTGGGTAAACCCAGAAATGGGCTTTATCTGAAGAGATATTATGCTTAAATTTTGGTGTGGAGATTTTTGTTAGATTAGTTTCTTTCTAGCTGGTGTGTTTTAGATTTGAAATGTGTTCCTAGCTTAGAGAGTGCTTTTATCATTATTCATGCTTATCTTGATTTTACTCTTGATATTGCATATTTTGACGTCTCTTCAAACATACATTGGTTTTTCTGATGGTGCTTGTTGTAATACACGAAACATTTCTTCCGTAGCTTGGGTTATCTATTCACCCTTTGATGAGTTAGTATCTATGCATGGGGTAAGCCTCAGTCAAACAACAAATAACATTGCAGAGTATAGTGCAGTGATTGAGTTATTATCTGAATCCATCTCATTTGGGATTCAGAGTTTGATTGTTAGGTTAGATTCTAAACTCATTGTATTACAGCTTAACAAGGTTTATGCCATTAAAAATCCAGTGTTATTAAGATTATTCTTGAGAGTTCGTCTCTTGGAACGTGAATTTGACTACATTGAATATCATCATATTCCAAGATATTTAAATACATTAGCAGATGCAGTTGCTTCTCGTATGTTAAATAGACATTTGCAATAATCAAAACAGTAAATTTAAAAACATTCCATAACATGTTATACAAGATAGCTAGTAATAGTGATATATCATAGCATAGAAGTGTGTCAAATATACATCGTCTTCGATCATAGGTTGAAAAGCATCTTATGATCGGAAAAAATGATAGTACAAACAGACATAAAATGTCGTATGAGTCTACAAAAGCGATCATCTTATCCCTCGCGATGATCATGATAAGAAACCATTGCTCGGGCCACCCTACAAACGAACCTCCTAAAAGGTCCTGGGACCCAAATCACGTATCGCTGTAACCTAAGTGGAATATCATCTATGCCAGTCTTTGGAATATCTGCTGTCAAACGCTCTAGATGATTCTCCAATTCGGTCAGGGTCTTTGTAGATTGGTCCTATGGGGCCGGTACTGCTACAGCTGGGTGTATCCTCTCATAAGGCTGGAGAGCGGCTGGTCGTCGTGGACCCACATCTGCATTTAAAACTTTTTGTTATCAATTTTGGATGATTTAAAAAACAAAAAAATTAGAAAACTTAGAAAGTGTTGAAAATGATTTTACTTGAATCATCCCACTGCTCTCCTAGTGGAAGAGTCATGTCTAGGTCACCACGATAATCCATCCCAGCATATGGAAAATCCTGAATCACAAAAAGTTGGTTCCTCAACCAATGAAAATATTCAGGCAGAAATCGAACAACCTCTGAACCCTCCTCAGGATGACGGGCCATCACTACAACCCAACGCATTATCCTAGGCTCTCAAGGAAGACCAGCCTCAACAGAAAGCTGCTGTGGGACCAACATAGGGACCCTCTCTAGACCAAAGCTCACAACTAGGAAACCATATCCAAAGTTTTTTAGTTGTCCGTTCTTTGCTCTAGTCAGTTGGCCTTTTACATTCGCCAACACAACCTTGCACTAGTTGAAGATGGTACCTCGATAACAGTCTGTTGCCATTAGCATCTGGGATCCAGTAGCTACATGCAAGGCTACACTCCCGCATAGTCTGGTGACAGTGAAAGCAATAACGTTAAGTTCAGGATGGGCAATAGTTTTAATATTGATTCGTTTTTCCTCTGTTTGATCATTGCAAAACTCCAATCAGAGACTAGCAACAGACTGGCCACTTGGCCTATTCCATAAAAGAGATAATTTTTCACCTCTCTTGGGCAAACCAGTCAAAAAATATATGTCGTCTACCTCACTTTCGAGGTGGCCACCAATCATGAAGCACTGTACCTGTATGTTCCACCTGTCTACCAGCCATTGCAAGAAGTCTACTTGGGCCCTCATGCCGGGTATGGCCCAGAATTTAAACAGTCTGCATGCCCTCAATGCATCCAATGTGGGTTGATGATTTATTGCGGCAAGGTCCACATCCTCATGCTCGCGTTCCCGCCAAATAAGCATTTTGTATGTCCTACATTGCAAAAAAGACATATTAGAACAATTTAGTTCAAAAAATTTTGGGCAGAAATGGAGAAATTTGAAATTTTAAAACCTATTTCGCGGGGTCCGCACCTGTTGGTTAGGGACAGTGCGTAGGTCTGCACTCATCGTAAGCAATAGGTGCAGACCCATGACTTTTTCCTTTTTAGAAAAAAGTCGGGGTCCGCAGGGGCTACATGTTGCACCTGCAGACCCCCGCGAGCATTTTTCGAAAGCAAATTCTCCTTAAAAAATCAATTTTAAAGCCTAAAAATGAAATGTAAACGATTGAAATGCAAGATAGGGATGATGTGGATTACCTGGAGCTGACGGTTTTCAATTCCAATGGACGGATTTTCTGCAATATTCATAGGAATTTTCTTACCCAAAAGCTCTCACTTCTCACTCTGAAATCAAACGGTAAAAATGAATTTACAAAAGCCCTTTTTATAAGTTTTTTTGAATAAATGAATTTTTAATTTATTTATTTTTCACTTTAAAAAGGTAACCTTTTGATGCATTTTTATTTATTTTAAATAGGTATGAGTAATGTTTTGAGTTTTTATGCAGAATATTGGATGTTCAGGGATAATTGATCATTTTCAACAAACAGCATACTTTTTCACTTTTTCGAACTCTTCCAAAATTTACAAAAGAGCAAAACATTAGAGCCCTTGGTGGAAGCGTTTTGTCGATGACACCAATATAAAATGGACCCATGGTAAAACAGAACTCGACAGGTTTTTCAATCACCTTAACTCCATCTCCCCTGATATAAAATTCACTATGGAGCTTGAAGAAAATATGAGCATCCCTTTCTTGGACATTCTTATCATCAGAAAAGAGGATGGCTCCTTGGGCCATAAGGTTTTCAGGAAGTCAACTCACACGGAGAGTTACCTTCATGCGGATTCCCACCATCACCCAGCCCAAAAGCTTGGCGTTCTGAACACTCTTGCCATTAGAGCCCTCCGAATTTCTGACTCAGAGCATATAAATGAAGAGAAGAGGCATTTAGTTTCAACTTTCAAAAATATAGGCTACAAGGATCATGAGATTAAAAAAGCCATAAAGAAAGCTGAAAGGAGGTTGTCATCTCCCAAACCTAAAGAGGAGGATCAACCTCAAGGTGGTAAGGTTTTTCTACCTTATATCCATGGGGTCACAGATAAAATGGCAAAGATCCTAAGAAAGAAAAACATTATAACTCAATTCTCAGCCCCCGGTACCATCAGACAATGTTTAAAATCTGTTAAGGATGATATTGACAAGCAGCAGCTTAAAGGAGTCTATAAGATAGACTGTTCGTGTGGAAAAAGCTACATAGGTGAAACTGGTCGCTCCCTCCAGACAAGACTGAAAGAACATGGCGCTGACATCAGGAATGGAAGATCTCGTACCTCAGCCTTGGCAGAGCACTCCTCGAAGACTAAACACCACATCTGCTTAGAAAACGCATCAATTATCGTGAGAGAAGAGCAGCATCAGAGACGGAAAATCAGAGAAGCCCTCGAAATCTTGAAGCATCCTTGTAATCTGAACAGAGACAGTGGTTTGGAGATTAGCGGAAGCTGGCTTCCCCTGATCAGTGAAATCAAGAAACGTCAGCCCGGCCCCAGGTAAGTTGTCGAACAGGTAAGTTAGTTATTAATATAGATACTAATATAAGTTTACATATTAATATAAATATTATTATAGATATTAGCATAGTTTTGATTTTAATATTAATTTTGTTATTAGGTTATATATATTCTATTAAAGCTCTAATTATTAATATAATTACAAGCATGGATTTTAATATAATTTTGTCATTATGTAGGTTTTAATATAGTTTAAGATTTTAATATAGAATTTAATAAGGAATTTAGGTTATATTAATATTAATTTATTTAGATATTGATATAGATATTAGGTTTTATTGATATTAATACTATTATATATATTAAGTTATATGGATTTCAGGTTTTATAAATATTAAGTTATATAGTGATCATGTTTTATAAATATTAAGTTATATAGTCATTAGGTTATAAAAATTTTAATGTTATATAGATATTAGGATTTATGATATTAATATTAATATTAATATTTATATTAGATTTTTAGATTTTAATATTAATATAGATTTTAGGTTATATAATGATTTATGATATTAATATTATATATATATTAGTTTTTTAGATATTGATATAGATTTTAGGTTTTATTAATATTAATTCTATTATTTATATTAAGTTATAAAAAATTTTAGGTTATATAAATATTAAGTTATATAGTTCAAAATAATTTAAAAACAAAATTTTTTTAGGTTATATTAATATTAATTTATTTAGATATTGATATAGATATTAGGTTTTATTGATTTTAATACTATTATATATATTAAGTTATATAGATTTTAGGTTTTATAAATATTAAGTTATATAGTGATCATGTTTTATAAATATTAAGTTATATAGTCTTTAGGTTATAAAAATTTTAATGTTATAGATATTAGGATCTATGATATTAATATTAATATATATATTAGTTTTTTTTTTTTTTTAGATTTTAATATTAATATAGATTTTAGGTTATATAATGATTTATGATATTAGTATTATATATATATTAGTTTTTTAGATATTGATATAGATATTAGGTTTTAATATTAATTCTATTATTTATATTAAGTTATAAAAAAAAAAAAAAAAATTAGGTTATATAAATATTAAGTTATATAGTGATCAAGTTTCATAAATATTAAGTTATATAGACTTAGGTTATATAAATATTATTGTTATATAGATATTAGGATTTATGATATTAATATTAATATATACATTAGTTTTTTAGTTATTAATATTAATATAGATTTTAGGTTATATAAAGATTTATGATATTAATATTAATATATATTTTAGTTTTTTAGATATTAATATTAATATAGATTTTAGGTGATTTAAAGATTTTGTTTTATAGATAATTAAATAAATGATATTAATTTATAAAAATTAAAATTAAATTTAGGTTTCATTATAAATCTTTCTGGCCGACCTGTGTTGTTCCTTTAATCTCATGAGTATGTATTTCTTCCATCTGGCTCTTCTTTTATCATCTTTCTCTCAACCCTGATGATGGATCCCATTTGGGATTCGAAACGTTGGTGTAAAAATTCTATTACTGTGGATTCTCCGGTCAAAAATTCATTAGAGCCCTCTTTAAGCTCTTTTCTAACTCGTAAAATATGAAAAGATTTCCGAGTTTTTCCCTTTTAAACTCGTTAAACAGAATTAAAAAGGTGGTCCACTTACAGCTCTTTTATGGCGATATAAACATGAAAAGATTACCAGACTTTTGTCGTTTCAAGTTCGATATTGGTTATAAAACGACATGTCTTCGATCACTTTTTCACTTTTTCAAATTGGAACCACTAATTATTAAAAGTGATCCTTGATCGTAATGGTCAAGCGGTTCTCTCAAGTATTATTTTATACTTTTTCGGGCTTGAGGGAAACAAATTTACGAGAAAGGACACCCACGGAGTTTCCTTAAGTCTTTCTTCTGACTCCGTAAAATTGAAAAACACCGAGCTTTTCCTATACTGGACTCGTTAAAATTTAACAGTAAAGGACCTGTTCAATTTGAAACAGGAACGAACCACTCCTTCTTAGGGTTCAAATCTTAAACTAAGGTGGATTCATCTAAAGGATGAGCTTATAACCAAGAAAATGTTATCCTCCTCAAGCTTGTCAAAAATAAAGAGGTACTTGCCAGAAATGGTGGGGGAAAAGAGAGAAAAATGAACCTGTTTGTTATACTTTGTGTTTTAGAAAGGTAGTCAACCACTCTTGAACACAACACTTTTTGTTTACCTAGGTTGGGAAATCCTTTGCCTAACAGTTAATCAAACCATATTGAAAGTCTTCAGCCGGTTTCTGGGTATTAGCTTTGGGTCAATTGTCACCAAACCATTTGCAGTGTTGTTATGTGTTCAAGAGGTTAGTTCAAATAAACCATTCATTTGCAAAATATCTATCATCCATTTTGACCATCCCTGAGTTAGTCCTTGCGAAATATATTTCTTCAAAACTTGATCTATGATTTCGTGTTGTGGGCTTGCCTACGACAGATCACTTTCTATTGACTTCAGCTCATTATCAAGAAAGATGATCTAGAAATCGTCAGTACCATGAAATCTGCATGCCCTAATGGCAGGTTTGTCACCTTCGACAACAGGGTGCATCATTGACCTTCGATCAAAGGATTCTATGACATGTTAAACATCAACTCATTTATTCGCATTTCATGGATTGTACTGAGTACTTTGAGAGCCATTGACATTATTGGTGGTTTCTCTCACACTTGTTAACAGTTCACATCAATGACTGGTAATCAAGTGGTTTCTACCATGTTTCACTTTGACACATTCATTCACATGGATAGAATCGTACTAGTTCAAGAAGCAGAAATCAAGACCCTGGATCTAGTTTCTACCATCTAGGCTACAAGGAATTTTGTTATTCATTATATAGTAGACTATTCATAAACAGCTGGTTATGCCCATACTGTGTCTACATATGTCTATGCTCGTGATGTATTACAAAATCATTCTTATATCAGAGCAGTTTAGTTAGTTTTCTAGTCAGTTTTGATCTGAGCATGGGAATGCCTACCTCAGCGATGATATGTTCACACACACACACACACACACACACACATATATATATATATATATTGCATTGAATTTTTTTACAAGTTCCGACTATGGTGTCCATAGGATGATACTTGAAATGATAAAGTACTTCACTCTTCATAGATGAAAAATTCTAGCTTCATCTATTACAGACTTCGCACTTTAGGGGGCAATCTGTTGCACAAATATTGTCACCTTGACATTCTGCAATTTGTGTGAGTCCATTACCACTCATACTTTCTTCCTTTGCAATTCTTAAGTGTAAGTTCTTCATATCAAGCCTTGAAAATAAGGGAAAGCCCTCAAAAGTCTCTAAAACTCTGGTTCCACACTTTCTCTTAGCATTACTTGTAGTCCCGCACCTAAAGGTCATGTCCCCTATGCACCTAACTACTCTGTCTCTATGTTATGGGTGCGTACCCCTGTAAAAGTAAAAAAGGCACAAGTATATTCTTAAAAACTCACTTTGAGTCATTTATAGAAGCTTTTGGAAGAAATCTTGAGGTGGCAAGTCCGCTCCTTTAAGGTTCATGCATCCCATACCTTGAGGAGCTAACCCCTTGATGTGAGGAGCTTATCCCTTTGAAGGACTCTATCCCTTCATAGGTGGACCTGTAACCTCCTTCCTTTGCACTATAAAATGAAGCATTGGGCTCATTATTGGGGAGGTTGAAAACTAAATATTTTTGAGGTGAAATGCTGCTGCAACTTAGTCTTCCTAATTGAGCTTTTGTGAGGAGAGATTACATACCTCTTTGATCTCATTTGGAAGAGTGTGAGGCTTGTCAAAGTAAAGGAGATTCCTATTTCACACCTTGGGAAGAGCTGGTACAACATCAAGGCACCAAAGGTTGTAAAGTTCTTCTATTCCAAAGTTAATACAAATAAGTTTATTTTTCTCAATAAGTTGTGTTTTATGGTTTATTTTATGGATTCCTTGATCACCATAATGAACATGATTTATGATATTAGCTATGCAGGTGTTATTTAATGTGTGCTTGTTTGTGATTGCAGGTTCTCAAAAGGAAACTCTTTTGAACGTTTGAAGGATGGCTGCTACAAACTAGCATTGGATTTAAGGTAGGGTCTAAAAACCTCTATAGTTTTTATTAATGAATCGCAATATGTTTAGAGAAAGGTAGATTTGCTTGTCCTGTTTACTGCTAGATATCGTTTGATACTAGGGAGATCGGCCTTGTCCAGAAGATCAATTTATCCGGCCAGCAAACCCTTCTCCCTTTTGGTCACGGCGTGCCTCGGGTGAGACTCATTTCCCTTCGAGGTGAGGTGAAAATGCCAGCATTGTCCTAGACTACAGTGGACCACTGTTGACCTCCTATGCCCAAACCTAGGGTCTTTACCCCGATGACTCTTTCTAGCCAACAAATGGCTCTATTGTCAAGACCTAAAGTTGAGAGAACTGGTTCAGAATATGGTGTCAAGGGTCTTTAAAAGAGAGATTAGAGACTGGTGGAACCATAAAGTAGATCAATTTGTGGTAGAGAAAGCTGCCCATAGGAATCAACCGATTAGCAAAGTACGTGAGGGGATTTTATACGCTGATAGCATAGATGACCAGTATGAAATTTTCTGGTGCAAGTTCCTTGAGGACCTATACAATTGGTTGACGGAGTTGAAGAGATAGAGTCAGTCAAGTGGCTCAACTATAGTTTTCCATAGTTGGAATCCATCCGATACTGCATTATTATAGCAACTGGATAACAATCGGACAAGAGCAATCGATTTTTGGGTGTGGAGACTACGGTAGAGGGGTAAGTGGCTAAGTTTGTTGCAGAGAGCTACCAGTCATTCTCAAAGACAGAAGTTGTGCTCAACTCCCAGCTGAGGGGGGAGTTGATAAGGGAAGTCTCAACATGGATTAAGATGCTTTTGGTAGAGGAAAGACTACTATCTTTACCCACTTCTAGGATGGAAGCGTAAAACCCCAGTATCAGGGGAATGAATTAGAGGGGGAAATGCTTCTTACAAAAGGATAGGGATGTTGCGAGGGGATGGGTGCAGAGGGATTAAAGAGGGCTACAGATGTTAGAACAGAAAGGAGGGTGTTGTTGGCAGAAAAGCGGTAGGAAAGAGAGGCTCAGGCTATAGGGAAGAGAAGGAAGGGGCCCCACCAAATAGGAGTGGTGATGGAAAAATGCCAAATTGAGATGAAGGGAGAAGACAATGCTAGGAAACCAAAGTGCAGGAGAAAGGAATGTTGGAATCAGGAAGAGGAGGGAGAATGTTTACTGCAGGTTTCAAAAAAAGAATCATAATAGGAGGCTAGAGGAGGAACATCTTGGAAGGTTGCGAAAATGGAATCGCAGCAGGGAATGGATGGGGAATCCTCCCTGCAGGTTGCGGAAGTAGGCTCGCGAGATCAACACCCATGTTGGCATGAGGAAAGAGATGACGACAATGTGGGTGATGGGATGAGGAGGTTGTTCGATGAGGAAAAAGAATCCATCAAAACTCAACATCCCCAACCCCGAAATATAAGTGGCATTTCCCCTGACCTTCCCCTGGTACTTTATCACAAAGTAGAATAATCTGTCATTAGCTTAGCCAAGGCAGCGTGGGTATATAGTGCGCGGGAGGAATACAGGACTGGTCCCAAGATTGGAAGTAGTACAAGAACCAGCTATAATAGTAATTTGGGACTACAGGGATCCCAACAACCAGGAAGTAAAGGTTTTGTGTTATTAGCCCATACTCAGAGTAGTATGGAGGGATCATTTACTAGATACCCAGAATTTGTAGGAAAGGAGAACAAGGATGTGGAGGAGCACTATTAGCTTTGCAAAGCCATTTGGAGGGCTCACTAGACTCCAGATAATGTTCGGGTGGTGGAGTTCTATACCATGCTGAGGGAACGGGCTCTACACTGGTTCATAAAGTGGGCAAAGTAGAACTAGAATCCCACCATAGATGATATTAAGAGGGGATTTATGTAGGAATTCAGTGTGTCGCAGACAGATCGGCAGGGGTTGTCAAAGCTATGGGAAATTAAGTAGAGGGAGGGTGAGATGACTTGGGAACTCATGCAAAGGTTTAAGGATGCCATTACCAAGCTAAGTTACACCCTGGACCTAAAGCACCAGTGCGATTGGTTTAACAAGGCACTCTTTCCCCTCACCAGAACACTGCTGACCCAATAGAAGATAGACACCCTGCAGGATGCGATGGAGCAAGCCTCCTAGATAGAAGCAGTGGCAGGATATTCCCACGAATACCAGGGAGGCACAAGTCTGCAAGATCTGTCGATCACATGCCTGCAAAGCTAGATCATGAACTTGACCAAGAAGTTGAGGGATCTCCAGCCCATACGACCCGGTAGGCCTAATGTTTGGTGCACCCATTGCCTGGTGGAAGGGCATGTTGTGACATAGTGCCCATGATTGCAGGGAGTTAATCAACCGGAGGGGTAGCGGGGCCATCAAGGACCCCTCCCACCATAAGAGGTGTGGTAATTGGAGCGCAAGCACCCTTCCCCGGAAGGAATAGTGCAGACTTCTATGAGATTTGCAGGACATATGGACACCTAACGCGAATATGTCCAATTCTGCAAAAGTATTCTAATGTCCCTAATAACAACTACTACAAATTTTGTGCATCGACCACTCATCACACTGATCAGTGCTAAGAATTGGACGCTCTAGCAAAAATACTGGAAAAATCCACATTCAAGGTCAATGAAGCGAGTCGAGGGTGCGAGGAGGAAATGGATGCGAAGGAAGAACAGGAGGTAGAGGACCCTTAAGGTGATATAACTATGGTCACGAAGGACATGTCACAAGGGAATTACTGCTCCCAAGAAGACCCTGGTGTTCGCAGTGCAAGGTTTACATCCATGCGATAGAGGACTGCCCAGAGCTCATTGCGAAGTGGGAAGAGAGAACCCAACATTGAGGGGCCAACTTCGTGAATGCTGAGCTTTGAATTAACGAGGGCTTCCCCATGAAAAATATTAATATAGTCACCAGAGGAGGGAGAAGGACAGGGGAGGATCGCTACACCGAGGAACCCCCTGTGATCGTTAAAGTAGCATCACCTCAAAGGGCATATCAGCCAGAGCACCAAAAGCAATATTACCAAGAAGCAACTAAATTATTCAATGGGATGACCAAAGATAGGGACACTTGAAGACCACAAGTCCACAGGCCTTTTCCCACCCAGCCGATTGGGGAATGGTTTGAATTATTCTTAAATTTTTTTGAAGATGAGGTCATCCTGAAGGAATTGTAGAAAAGCTTAAAGGGCATAGTATCCATGCAGAAACAGGAAGTGAGACAACCATGTGAAACATGGCCAGAGAAAGCCTCCAAGAGATTGAAGCGGAATAAGAAAAGAAACAAACAGGAGTTCTGAATCAATGTGCAAGTGGCAGGATTCCAAATAAGGGACACCATGCTAGATTCAGGGTCAGATGTAAACATCCTACCTAGGAAGGCATGGGAGGCAATGGGGAAGCTATAGCTGAAGTACTCGCTAATTCAATTAAGAATGGTGAATCGGTATTGCATATTGTCTATTAGAAGATTGGAAAATGTAGAGGTTGATGTAGCAGGGGTGAAAATGCACACTGATTTCAAATTAGTTGACAATATGGGGGATAAAGATCCATATCTAGCACTCTTGGGGATTGACTAGGCATACGAAAACTATGTTGTCATAGATTTGAAGAAGGAGCTGATGATTTTTGAAGCAGATGGGCTAAGGGTGATCCAGCCATTAGACCCTTAACAAGGACCTAGGTTTACAGAGCCAACAGATGATAGGTATGGACCAGGGGTGTTATACTAGCTATATATGATCACAACATGGAAAAGTGAGGACTACATAAATCCTACAGCCGGAGGATCTGTTAGCTGGAGCAGCATTAAAAGCTCAAAAGATGGTTCAGAAGCTGCATGGGATTCATGGCAACAGGGTGGATACGAGCTCACAAATTGACAATGTGCAATGATAAGATGAGTAAACAAGGGAGACATGGGAAGGGGCAACAACCTGACGTACTGTGGCCTTGAGCCCATAGATCAGTTCATAGGCAGAGTGGAGCAGGACGTACTAGAAGACCAGAGAATTCCCTTTCTAGACATTGTGCTTATGGCAACACCAGCAAGATGGTGGAAGGCGCACTGCCAAGTACTAAAAGACTGGAAGGATGCTAAGCAAGCAATGAATGAAAGATTTGGCAAGAAAGAAGATCGACCACAAGAGGAAGGGGAATACACAGGGAATTCAAGTCCCGAGGAGCACATCAAAAATTGCACGACCAACTGGGAAAGTCAGGAACTGCCAAGGAATTTGTGGGTACATGCTTTTATACATACCCTCAACACTGTCCCCCGAGCTTGGTATATCCAAGAGGAGCTACGACGACAAATAGCTAGCTAGGATACCTTGGAAGCACAGTTCGTCGGTGACTTTTTATTCAAAAGCAGTGAGGCACAAATGACAGAGGTACTCCAGGTGGTGAAGGGGGTTATGTTCACCCCAGAGACGCTAGTTGAGGGGAAGCATGAAGAAAACTTTCTGCAATGCTTGTATGATATGGAATCGTCAGGATTTGTGACCTGCGACAAAATTAATGCAGAACGAGATGATGATGGATTTGAGGGACTTAGACACTTGACATTTAAAGAAATAGGAGAAAGAGGGATTCAGGAGAACCCCTCGATGGAAGGAACCCATCTCCTACGAGTGAAGCTGGGAAAACACAATGTAGGGACAGAAGGTAAACCCAAGATAACGTCAGTGGGAGATTACTGGGATGAACAAACCACCAAAGAAAATTTTGATTTATTACAAGAATACCAGGACCTATTCCCAGCTTCAGTGGTAGAACTCAAGGGGATAAAAGGTAACCTGGGAGAGAGAAAAATGGTTTTGAAACTAGGTGTCCGACCAGTAAAGCACAAACCATACCGACTGAACCCAAGGTTAAAAGATAAAGTTAAAAGGGAAATTGACAAAATGTTGGATGCAGGGATCATATTTTCGGTAGATGAAGCTGACTAGATAAGCCCCAAAGTTATTTAGAACAAGAAGGATGCGACCAAACATAGGGTATGCATCAACTACAAAAGCCTAAACAATGCATGTGTGGATGACCTGTTCCCCACGCCATTTAGTGACGAAGTCCTAGACAATGTTGCGGGGAATGAGGGATACTCGTTCACAGATGGGTTCTCAAGCTACCACCAAGTCTGGATAGCTGAGGAAGACAAAATGAAAACAAATTTCATGATGGAGTTGGGGTCATACGCATACAATTTAATTCCATTCGGATTAAAGAATGTGCCAGTAGTCTTCTCAAGGATTGTAATTGCCACATTTCGGGATTACATTCACAAATTCCTAGAAGTATACATGGATGACTGGACAGTATACAACCTCCTAAAATGTCATACCAGCTGATTGAGAGTGATGTTCGAGAGGTGCAGATAGTTGCAAATATCCTTACATTTAAAAAAAATGTATTTTTGAAGTCCCCTTTGGAACTCTACTAGGCCATATTGTCTGCAAAGATGGAGTCGGTGTGGACCCCGCCAAGGTAGAAGCAACTGTCCACATGGAACCACCATGGAACGTGAAAAAACTAACGACAACTCTGGGCCACACGGGGTACCACAGATGGTTCATCGGGAACTATGCAGCCATAACAGCCCTAATGGAGAAATTACTAAGGAAGACGGAAGAATTTATCTGAACTACAGATTGTTAAGCAGCATTGAATAAATAGAAAGAAAGGTTAGTAAGTGCCCCAATATTAGTGTACCTTGATTGGAACAAAATGTTCCACGTACACATTGACGCGTCTGGAATAGCACGAGGAGCAATCTTAGTGTAATCGGGAGAAAATATGGACCATCCAGTATACTACGCTAGCAGAACGATTTCTATAGTGGAAAAGAACTACACAACAACAAAATGAGAAGCTTTGGCAATGGTGTACTCTCTCCAAAAGTTCAAGCACTACCTACTAGGCACGTCGTTCAAATTCTTTACAGATAATTCCACCCTAAATTACTTAGTAAACAAATCGGTACTAGAAGGAAGAATATGCAGGTGGCTTTTACTATTTCAAGAATTCATGTTTGAAGTGGTTGTTGAGCGAGCCAGATTGAATGTAGCGCTAGATCACCTATCACGCCTGGAAATAGGGGAGAATGACGGAGAAATAGATGGTCGGTTACTCGATGCCGACCTATCTAGGATAGAAGCCATTCCTGATCACCTAGAAGAGATTGTTACTTTGTTAACAACATGTCGTTGCCCAGAGGGATACACGACAACGCAGAGGTGGAACTTGGTTGATCTAGGTGGCTCTAGAGACACATAGGACAAAGAGAGCTTATGAATGCTCGAAAATCAAAGTGCTCAAGATGATTTCGACCCAGAACTAGAGAATAGATCTCATCGTCCTCATCGTGGAGGTGTGAACGGCTTGTCAGTCCAAGCTCATATGAGGGACAATGAGCCAGTCAAAGTTTTGGTCAAAGTTGGGCTTTGGGCCAGGTTTAAGTGTCCTACAATTTGGCCGACCTCGAGGCATGAAACCTAGCTCCCGAAATCGGTCGACAATGTGGCCTCGTTAATTTTCTGAATATCCCTTATTTTCTAAGGATTTGAAAAGCTCCCCTATTCTAAATAAATAAATAAACATATATATATATCTATATATATATATATATATATATATATATATATATATATATATATATATATATATATATATATATATATATATATATATATATATAGATATAGATATATATATATATATATAGATATAGATATAGATATATATATATTATGGTGGCAGGCCACCACCCCGGCTACCCCCAAAAACCACATTACATAACAAAAAGTCAATTTTTTTGGACCAACTAGCCATCACCCTTGTCGCCCCTCTCGCAACCTTAATACCCAAATATATTACATTATATTAAATGGTGTGGGCATGGGCCACCTACGGTGGACCCGGCCCACACCCCTTACTAACCGCCATATATATATTTAGTTCTGGACTGACAAGGGTCGAACCTGCCAGGCCCACGTGGTCGGCCCCCAAGTAGGCTGCCCCATAAAACAGTACTGAAACCCATAACAGTACGTAGCAACCATTAATGCATAACGTACGTGCACATAAACTGTGCAACAATGAAACGTGCCCCAAATAAACACTAATGTGACCAGTGCAGGAGGCTACGGTGGACCTGGCCCACACCCCTTACCAAATGCCATATACATATTTAGTTCAGGATTCATAGGGGTCAAACCCGCCAAGCCCATATGGCTGGCCCCCAAGCGGTCTACCCCATAAAACAGTACTGCAACCCATAACAGTACACAACAACCATGAATGCATAACGTACGTGCCCATAAACTACGCAACAATAAAGCGTGCCCCAAATAAACACTAATGTGACTAGTGCAGGAGGTATGGGTCAGGCCGCCCAATGCGGACCTGACCCCCATTTCAAAAAAAAATCGTTTAGTTTCAAAAATGATAATGTGGTAAAATGAGAGGGGTGGGGATTGACAACTCGACCCCTGCTCCGCTATTTTCGACTTAAACCAATCCACCTAAAATCCCTTTTTGTTAAATCCACCAGAGTTATTTTATATAAACACGTCATTTTCCTAGTGCACCCAAGGCATGGAGGAACTAAGAGAGGGCATGGAATTCGAGACAATATTTTTTTAATTAGTTTTTTAATTCAGGTGGAACCATGACTGAGCAAAAATTTCCAGGAGGGTGGGATTTTCGTAGTGTTCAAATTGGATGAATTTTATGTCGATCTTACACCTCTTAGTGACATGAACCCAATGGCACACTTAGTTTCCTGATCTGAGCAGCGGATTTGCATAAGACCCAGAGGAGTGAATCTTTGAGGAATCTAGGGGAATCTAAAAGATTCCTTGAGCCCCACATTCGCACTTTCTCATAATTCAGAAATTTGATAGTCGATTTTGCACTATTTGATGCCACAAATCTAATGGTGTGTTCAAATTTTTCATTTGCACATACTATTTTTTGGCCACTTTTGCCAAGTGGACTATAGGTCTCAGCATTCATGTGCGAGTAGCCATTTTCATGCGATTTGATGCCATGAGATCGATGGTCCAAGCAGCTTCAGCAGTTTGACATCCACTTCTTCAGATGGCCATTGGTTGTGAGGTATATGCAGTGTGTTCATGTACTTCATTTTCTATGGATTGTGCTGCACAGATCCTTGTTTGATGTGTGATGTGGGATCTTGTTTCTTACTTGTTTATTACTTGTTTTCATGATTCTTGCTTGATGTGATGCGGAATCGTCTATGTGATGTACTTTTTGTCATGATTTGTCATGTTATGCTTTGAGATCCCTTTGTTGTATGTTGATGGGATACTCATGTTGTCATCATGTATGTTTGCATTGAGATCCATTTCATGCCATGTCAGTGAGATGCTCATCATGCATGAGTTTGAGTCATACTGATAGGAGTGTTTTTTGACTGAGAGTTCCTGTAGCAGAACATCTCTTAGAGCCACTCTTGCGTGAGGGAATTTTCCTTGTATGATCATGACATCATCACTTGTGTACATCATCACTATTGAAAAAACTTAATGCATCGGCCTACACCATCTTGACACTGGGGCCCGGAGACATAGTCCCTCCTAGACGAACTCCATTATCAACAGCTTATATTTTCATGTGGTGATGATTGCCATGTTCCTCTTCTTTATAGCATGTAGGTGTATTCATTTATGTTCTCTTAAAAATGAAATTTAACACATCACAAAAGTAAAAGGTCTTAGAAGGGTCCTTGGTCATACCTGGACCTGGATCAAGTGGTATAAGAGTGGTCTTTGCGTTGATGTGAATTGCAGTGTGAACAATGGAATGTGCAGGAATAGAGGATGAAAGAATAATGTACGAGACCATGCTCAAAATTTCCAAAAGAGTGGAAATAATGTATGAAACTCTATAGAAAGAGATTGAGGAAAAGGAGCAATTGCAGCTTCAGTTGCAAGCCACAGAAGAGGCCTTGGAAGAACTGAAGCATAACAAACATAATCTTCAAACAGAGAACACTAATTTGAAGATGCATCTACATGAAGAGAAAGAGGAAAAACAATGTTTGCTATGACAACTGTAAGCTAAGGATGAGGGATTGGAAAAGTTGCAGCGTGACCCATGTGAGGTAAAAAGTAGTTCTCTGAATTCATGTATGTGTCGTGATGATGATTTTGTTGTTTTTGAAAATCATACCACAAGAATTGGCTCCAAAATGTTGAAGAGAATGGGGTATGAAGGAAAAGGCTTGGGCATTAATGGCCAAGGCATTGTCAACCCCATCAAGGTAGAGGAATTACTGTGTCGAATAGGACTTGGGTATGTCACAAAGGAAGTTGGGGAATGTGCCGAGATAGCTAGCGAACCATCAACAACAGATGATGAGAAGCCCTCATCAGTTCCTTCCAAATCGACAAAGGAGGTAAAAGATGTTGATTTCCTTTCAGTTTCATCTTCACATAGTATGAATTCTGGTTGGATATTTGGAGATCCCAATTACAAGGACAAACATTAGGCTCCTTACCAGGATGAAGTACGAGAAGGAAGAAAAACTTGGTGTTAATAACCAAGGCATAACTCAACCATTGGAGGTTGTGCAGAAACCTCAATTTGTAGGCTTGAGATACACCAAAGGACAATGCTTGAAGGTGTTAGATTCTTCTAAGACATCATCGAAATCGTCGAGGAAAGGGAATGATGGGAACACATCCCCGTCATCCCGTGGTAGTTTCCATTGCAAGGAAAGAGCTGAGGCAAGCTCTCATCACCATACTTACACCAGAGATGGCAAGGAAAGGTATAACCACTTTCAACATTCGAATGTTCATTTCAATTATAATCATGTTGTTAATGATGAATGTAAAACATGGCATCGAAAAGCATGTACCTTTTATGGATTACATAACCATACATTTTCTAAGTGTTGGAAAAGAATGGTAGCACACAAAAGGATGAGGCGTGAAACACCCTCTCAATAGCAGGTTAAACAGATCTAGAGAAAGAAGGCCTATTGCAGTCATTGCAACAAAAGTGCCCATCAAAGAGCCACTTGTTGGAGGCTCCATCCAGAGCAGTGCCTTAAAGACAAAGTGTCGATGCATGAACCAGGTGAAGCAGTTGTTCGATCATCGAATGCTCCGCAAGGAGGCAACCCATTCACCTTGATAAGTGAAAAATGGTTTCTAGATATGTTAGCTTTTCATGGTCATACTTTTGTAAATAATTTGTCGCATTTTAAAATGTAAAAGTGATGATGTATTTTTCATCACTTGTTCAACAACAATGATGTCTGGTCTTTGTTTTCTGTTGCATGATGAAGTATGAAAGTGATGTCACGTTTTCATCACTTGTCAAAGCAAATAGTGTCTGGCCTAATCTTTGTAAATCATGTGTTGCAGTGATGATGAGTTTTCCATCACTTGTTGAAGCAACAATGATATGTTGACCTTGTTTTTGTAGTTGGGGTATTGTGTCCATCTTTTTGTAAATTTGACCACTGAGTATGTGTTATAAACTAGTGGGAAGTGTGGAAAGTTTGGGTCATTAGTTGGTCATGAGAGATAAGCATGTAATTTTCAAAACAATATAGTACAGGTTGCAGAGGTTGCAAGTGCCAGCTCATCACTTAAGGTTCCGAAGAACAAAGGTGAAGGAGATGGAAGCAAGACCTTTCAAGATGCTTGTGATGCGGATAAGGTATAGAAGAGTTGCAGATTTATTTTTCATGCTTTTGGAGGACCAAAAGCTCCTTACTGGGGAGGATTGATCCAGGTGGCTCTAGACACACAAGACAAGGAAGGCTTATGAACACTCAAAAATCAAAGTGCTCAGGATGATTTTGACCTAGGATCAGAGCGTAGATCTCGTTGTCCTAATCACGGAGGTACAAACAGTTCATCAATCTGAGCTCGTATGAGGGAGAACGAGCCAGTCAAAGTTTTGGTCAAAGTTGGGTTGTGGGCCAGGTTTAAGTGTCCTACAATTTGACCGACATCGAGGCATGAAACGTAGCTCCCGAAATCGGTCGAAATTGTGGCCTCATTAATTTGCTGAATATACTATGGTGGTGGGCCATCACCCCCTCCAGCCCTCCCGCAACCTTAATACCCAAATATATTACATTATATTAAATGGGGTGGGCATGGGCCACCTCCGGTAACCCTGCCCACACCCCTTACCAACCACCATATACATATTTAGTTCGGGATTGGCCGTCCGGCCCACATTGCCAGCCCCGAAGCAGGCAGCCCCATAAAACAGTACTGCAGCCCATAATAGTACGCAACAACCATTAATGCATAATGTACGTGCCCATAAACTACGCAACCATAAAACGTGCCCCAAATCAACCTTAGTGTGACCAGTGTAGGAGGTATGCAGTGGGCTACCCAATGTGGACCCAACCCCCATTTTTAAAAAAATTCGTTTAGTTTCAAAAATGATAATGTGGTAAAATGAGAGTGGAGGGGACTGACCACCCGCCCCCTCCTCCACTATTTTCGACTTAAACCAATCCACCTAAACCGCCTCTTTGTTAAATCTGCCTGAGGTATTTTATATAAACCAGTCGTTTGGCCAGTGCGCCCAGGGCATGGAGGAACTAGGAGCGGGCACATAATTCAAGACAATATTTTTTTTAATTAATTTTTTAATGCAGGGGGAACCATGACTGAGCAAAATTTCGAGGAGGGTGAAATTTTCGCAGTGTCCAAATTGGACGAATTTTATGGCGATATTACACCTCTCAATGACACAAAACCAATGGTGTAGTCAATTTCCTAATCTAAGTAGCCGATTTGCAGAGGACCTAGAGGAGGGGATCTTTGAGGAATCTAGGGGGAATCTAAAAGATTCCTTGAGCGCTAGATTCGCACTGTCTCAGAATTCAGAAATTTGACAGTCAATTTTGCACTATTCGATGCCACAAATCTAATGGTGTGTTTAGATTTTTCATTTTCTCATTCTATTTTTTGGCCACTTTTCTAAGTTGAATGCAGGTGTCAGCATTCATATGCAAGCAGCCATTTTCATGCGATTCAATGATGTGAGATCGATGGTTTGAGCATCTTTTTCATTTTGACATCCACTTCTTTGGATGGCCCCTGGTTGTGAGGTATATGTAGTGTGTTCATGTACTTATTTTGCTATGCATTGTGTTGCACAGATCCTTGTTTGATTTCTGATGTGGGATCTTGTTTCTTACTTGTTTTCATTATTCTTGCTTGATGTGACGTGGAATCGTCTATGTGATGTACTTGTTGTCATGATTCTTCATGTTATGTTTTGAGATCCCTTTGTTGTATGTTGATGGGATACTCATGTTGTCATCATGTATGTTTGCATTGAGATCCCTTGCATGCCATGTCAACAGGATGCTCATCATGCATTAGTTTGAGTCATACTGATAGGAGTCCTTTTTGACTGAGAGTTCTTGTAGCGAAACATCTCTTAGAGCCACTCCTACGTGAGGGCATTTTCCTTGTATGATCATGACATCATCTCTTCTGTACATCATCACTATTGATAGCACTTAATGCAACGGCCTACACCTTGTTGACAATAGGGCCCAGAGACACAGTCCCTCCTGAACGAACTCCATTATGAATGTCTTATGTTTTCATGTTTTGATGATTGCCATGTTCCTCTTCTTTATATCATGCAGACATATTCATTTATGTTCTCTTAAAAATGCAATTTAACACATCACGAAAGTAAAAGGTCTTGGAAGGGTCCTTTGTCATACCCACACATGTATCATTGGTGGTCAGAGCAACAGATTAGGAGCTCATCGCAAGACACCTTTACAAAATGGCCTTGGATCAAATACTCAGACGATGTGTCCTGCCGCACAAAAGAAAGGCTGTCCTATGGGAGTGCCACGTAGGGGACCTAGGAGGCCATGTAGGAGGCAAGGCCACCGTAATGAAGATATTGCACGTAGGATTATGGTGGCCCATTATCCATGATGATTCTAAAGAATTTTCCAAAGAATGCGATGTCTGTCAGAGGGTCGGTAAGCCTTCCCGACGTGATGAGCTACCACTACACCCAGTCCATTCGGTGCATATCTTTGATAAGTGGGTAGTAGACTTCATTGGGCCTATTTATCCACCAACAAGACACTCGCAAGCTCGATACATAATCACAATGACATAATACCTCACAAGATGGGTAGAGGCTGTGCCAGTAAAAGACTACACAACGAAAACTACAACAAGATTCTTTCATGAAACTATTATTTCAAGGTTCAGATGCCTGAGTAGCGTCACAAGTGACCAAGGCACCCATTTTTGAATGAAAAAATTGAAGCTCTGCTATTGACTTTTATGGTCCAACACAATAAGAGTAGTCCTTATCATCCACAAGCAAATAGTGTAGTAGAAGCACTTAACAAAATACTGGAGAAAGGGCTAACAAAAGTCGTATCAGCCAACCGGGATGACTGGGATGAAAGAATTCTAGTGACCCTATGGGCATACAGGACAATAGTCAAATGACTCCACAAACGAACTCCATTTCAGCTCATGTACAATAGAGAGGTGGTGGTACCAACAAAATTTATATTGCCTAGCATGCTAATCTCAGAGATTAAAGGAATGATGGATAGGAGTGCCTTGCGGAATAGGCTGAGCCAACTGATGGAAATAGATGAAACCCGCTTCCTAGAGGAATTCCATCAATCAGTTGAGAAAGAAAGACAAAAGGCTTGGAATGATAGGCACATCAAGAAGAAATCATTTGAAGTTGAAGACCAAGTGCTCCTTTATGACAGCAAGTTCCTGAAGTTCCCAGGAAAACTATATATATATATTATTAGTGTTGGAATATCTAATTCCTACTTGTCTCTAGTTGTGATTCTTTCTATGTAAGGAGTTAGTTCCTATTCTATAGGAGTTGGCTCTATCTACTTGTTCCTAGTTTGGTGTGTAGTTGAGAGATTTCCTCAACCAACAGATTGTGTGTCCAAAATAGTCTCCCTATCTTCAGACAACACTCTATATATATGTAATATTATTTTAGTGAATAGAACACAAGTAATGTCCATATTGATATTTTAAGTTGGTACCAGAGCCCTGAGGGCCTGGCCCCTCATGAGTTTGGCCTGTCCTGGGCTGAGGAAAATAAAGAGTTTGATGAGTATTTTTTTCTCTTCATTTTTTTGTCCATCCCTCATGGCTGGACTTACACCAAAGGCCAAGGTTCTTCATGATGGAAGATGGCAAGAATAAGAAGCTTCAATTCTTGTCCCAGGTGATATCATCAGTATCACATTAGGGGACATTGTGCCTGTTGATGCTCGTCTTCTTGAAGGTGATCCTTTAAAGATTGACCAGTCTATTGTGACTGGTGAGTGACTTCCTGTGACAAGAAACCCCGGGGACAAGGTGTTTTCAGGGTCTACTTGTAAGTAGGGAGAAATTGAGGCGGTTGTTATTACAACAGGAGATCACACATTCTTTGGGAAGGCTACTCATTTGGTAGAGTCAACCAGCAATTTGGGGCATTTTCAAAAGGTTCTTATGGCCATTGGAAACTTTTGTATTTGCTCCATTGCAATTGGAATGGTAGTAGACATCATTATTATGTATCTTATTCAACATAGGAAATACAGGGATGGAATTAACAATCTTCTAGTTCTGTCGATCAGTGGGATTCCGATCACAATGCCTACCGTGTTATCTATAACAATGGAAATTGGCTCCCACAGACTCTCTCAACAGGGGGCTATTACAAAAATAATGTCTGCCATTGAAGAAATGGCAGGGATGGATGTGCTATGTAGTGTTTATTGTTGGGTCTTGGACAACCCATTCTAAAGAACGAAAAATGGTGTGGTTGAAGAGTTGTTTTTTTTTTTTTTTTTTTTAATTTAAGATGAGTGGACAGGAAAATTTTACAGGGTATTAAACGAAGAGATGTGAAGATTTTCAATTATAGCCATCAAATTTTTCTTGAAGAGTCATTGATTTGTGTGTAGGGCATACTTGAGTGTGGCATTAATGAAGGTTGGAGATACAACCTGTGTGTAATATATCTGAGGGGTGATGTAATCTCCGTGTGGTGAGTAGTTGAAGGTACATGAGAGTGAATGGTTGTGCTAGTAAACATGCTCATCATGCTAGTAATAAAGATGTAGGAAAGGGTTTCTTTTGCTGAGGAAAGAAACCAACCAGCAACTGCATTCTTCATTCAAGGAGGAGAACAACTTTGTGTTCGATTTGAAGGAAAAAGCATGGTTGTTTGTGCATACTTGGGTAAATGTTGTTTTAGTGAAGGTTTTTTTTTTGGAATTTAAATTGATATACATATTGAGATTAGCCACCTCAATATGAAGTTATTTTGTTAGAATTGGCTATTCTAACAAATGACAGGTTCATGGAGTTCCAATATTTAATTGATAAAGAAAAAGATGCCTAGGATGTGATCGAAAGATGAAGTGCACGAGCAGATTGGAGGATGATGGAAAATTTAGTTTGTGTGAGCTTGAGTGTGTTGTGGAATAGACTCATGATGATTATAGTATATCACCCATTTTAATTTTAAGCAAGTCTAGGGTGTTTTATAGTGGTCTTTGTAAACTATGTACATGGTAACTCTGGAGTTGGAGTGTGAAATGTAAGCCTTGTAAGGCATGTGTATCCCCATACAGTTCGTGGTAATCTAAAAACCACTTTGTATTTGCAGTGTCAGTTTGTGGTAAGCCAGAAACCACGTGTAACAGTGAAGTGGGACAGAGATTCCTGTAAACATGGTTTAGGGTTCGCTGACAAAACCCTTGGCCCATGGTGGCTGGAGTGCCCTAGTGGTATCTCATTTTAACATGGTATCATTTTAACATGAAGAGCCTTCGTGGCTGAATTGAGTGCCTTGGTGGCATTGTTGAGCCTTCGTGGTTGTGTTGAGCCTTGGTGGTTGAGTTGAGTCATGTTGGCTGAGAGCCCTTGGAGGCATGGTTGAGGGTGATCCGATAAAACCCAGTGCATGGTTACGAGTAATCCAACAAAACCTGGGTTAACAATGATGGAGGGGGATTTACAAGTATAGGTGTGCAGTTATAATGGTTGGAAGAACCATGTATGTGAAGGACATCCTACAAGACTGGCTATTGCAGTGGTTAGTACCCATGCATTCCGGTGGATGGTTGCTCCTTTATATGGACATCAACATATTCTTTTTGGTATATTTGACCACAAATAGACTTTTCAAACTGATATCGAGACAAATACTCATTAAGGGGGAGTGTTGGAATATCTAATTCCTACTTGTCTCTAGTTGTGATTCTTTCTATGTAAGGATTCAGTTCCTATTCTATAGGAGTTGGCTATATCTACTTGTTCCTAGTTTGGTGTGTAGTTGAGAGATTTCCTCAACCAACAGATTGTGTATCCAAAATAGTCTCCCTATCTTGAGACAACACTCTGTATATATGTAATCTTATTTTAATGAATATAACACAGATGATGTGCATACTGATAGTTTAAGCATTAGTTCACATAATAAGGTTGCGACCATGTTTGGAATACCACAACCCATTTGTGGCCACGGGGGGTAGTGTTCAGCGGTCATATAAGGAGTCCAAATCACCAGAGGTTGGATAGTGGCAGGGGTAGCATTGGTAGGCCTAGTCAGCAAGAGATTAGCCACACATGTCACCCTTGTCAGTAGAAGACACGTAGGCCCGAACCTTTTCCAGAATTGATGGCTGCACAAGTACCCGTCCCATCCACCATACCAGTAGTTATTTCCCAATTAAGTAATCAATAAGATAACTATCAAGATCGGGTCGCAAAATATTTCCCATTAAGAATAGAATTAGTTAACAATAAACCCATCATGGCCAAATAAAGACGCCATACAGCCCACTCTGTACCTTCCAGGCCACATCATAGTTGTCACATACTAGTTGGCCGACGATAGCAAAATATATCTATAATACATGGAAAGGTCGCCAGAGTTATTAGTTGATTAAAGCCTCATCAATTAGGGGACGTCTTGTCAGAGTTGGCTACATAAACCATAGGAGGATGCAAGGAATGCTACTGTTTCAAACCACAGAAGAATTTTAAGATCACTCGGGAGAATAGGAGAAGAAGAAGAGAAGAAAGAAAGCTCCAGTGCAGATTGTTTACCGCAGAAGAGAAGCAATGGAAAAAGGAATAATATTAGTCCCACAAAATTTCCTTGATGCATGAATTGAAGTAGTGGATGATATATATGGGAAGTATGACAGGTTGAATCTAATTGACAATGACTTCATCGATGGATTCAAGTTTCCAGCCATGAAGAGGGAGGTGTATGAGGAAGAATTTCAAAGGGAGGATGGCACTAGGGCCTCCAGAATCATAGATGACTTTAGAGGGATATATAGGTCCATGTTGTTCCACCTACGAAATTTTCCCATATTCGGCACCCAATTTGCCGCCATGTAGTGCACAAAATTATTGGCAAGCAAGAGGCATGGTGGGTCGCTATGGTTGAACAAGGAATACCCCATTCATGTCGATGACATCTATCGACTCACTGGGCTGGAATAAGTTGGGAATGCATTCAGCGTAGTATTCCAGGACGGGATCAAGCGGGGAAAGAAGTAGACAGAGGACAAGATCTATGCCAGATACGGGATAGAGCGAGGTGGGAATGGTGCGAAGCTAGAAAAAATCAACAAGGATAATATCAGGTTTTCTTGCTAACTTATCGCAGGCAAAACAATGAGTTATTTCACAAGGAACGAGTGCACCTTGGAAACCATTTCGATTGCGGAACACTGCTGCCAAGGAGAAGTACTCAACTAGTTAGCTTTCGTGCTCAAAAAACTATTTGAGGCCTGTGAAGATGTCTACAGGAGGAGCATTGGCTTTGTGTTCGGATACTTGGTAATGGCACTAGAAATGTGGAAATGGAGGCCACCACCACAAAGGAAAATGGCAACCATTATTGAATACTAGCCAATTGCGCTTAGGTGCAAACCGCGGAAGGCATCGGGGGATCCCAACACAAAGGATATCGACAAGAGGGCTTTCTAGAGTTGGTATGAGAAGATTGTGGGCATCATTTAGTCTGCTAAGAGGATAGCCAAATCTCTCTTAGATGAGTTCTCAGGTGACCTCTATTTTGGCACCTCCCATGCACACACTTATCTAAGACCACGGTGTGTCAACCTGAGCACATTCAAATTGAGGCCATAGAGGTTTAGCCTGACGAAGGAAGCCTTACGCAGAGAAGTGAAGTTCTGACTAGGAGTGGCTTGCGAGGTAAGAGAAGGTAAGCAAAGGTACCTTTTCACAGCTCTGATGCCACCAGACCGAGAGGGAGATGGGGTAGAAAGCAGTCAGAAGTGGGTAGCTAATGAGGTAATCCAACCGATGTTGCTCCAAATGGAAGAAAAACTGTTCAAAGTAAGAAGGACATTCACCAGCTTCCAGCTAGGTGAGAGTGGCTATCCTGATCACTTTCAAGGTTCCACCATGCTTTTCCCCATTGTAACGCCATCACTCGCTATGGCACTTCCCGCAGGAGCCACTCAGGCTCCCTCTGAGATGATGGTCTCAAAACCGTAGGAGAAGCGAGTCATCTGCACCCCACAAGTCAAAAAGTTAGCTACTAAAAAGTTGAAAATTAACCCGCCAGCTCCAGTCATCGACCTCACTGTTGAGGTCGAACAACCAATTCCCACAACCACCATAGTCGAGGAGATCCCTACAACTACATCCATTGCAATACAGTCGTTGCGGGAGTCATCCTCACAAACTACTTCCACTTTCATGACCTTGTCCGAGATCCTCTCATTCAGCCACTGAAGGACTACTACAGAAGCAAAAGTTCAGTCAGTCGGTTGGGGAAAGGGCACCACATCAACCATAGGGACACCACCAACAGATAGTACAACACCATTGCTTGGGTTGGACCCACCAGTAGGTAGACTACTGGATACCACTTGGCAGAGAGAAAGGACTGACCCATACGTACCCACTCTCCCTATAAATCTCGCAGTCCCTCCAAACCCTAGCATTACTCTAGCCACATGATAGTTCACTCTAGCATCCCAGCAAGAACGCTCACCCACCTCCCATTCAGATAAGTCCATTGCAAGTGTCCTACCCTTACAACAATAATTCCCAAAACCAAGCACAATGTAGGATGATACACTCCATCATTGGTCAGCAGCTTAATTATTTTCTTTTATTCAACAAGCAACCCACAATAATGAAAGCCTCCATGAAGACTTGACCAAAGAACATGAGCAGTAGAATATGCAGTTTCTCCTAGTGACGGAAGAGTGAGATCGCCTACGGCATGCAAACACAGGATTGCAAGCCCAGGTGGATCAGATTACACAATGGTTCCAATCCATATGGCCAACCATCACCGAAGCCAACACTAAAGCATCGATGGAAATGTCTGCCTGTATGTTGATAGACTGCTATGATCACATACAGATGGTGTGCATGCACTTGGAAACCATAAACACTGAGATGAGGTGGAAGCTAGAGGCGGTAAGGTCTGCACTACCAGATCTCGTGGAAATCTATGCATGGATAGTTAAAGGAAAGGTCACAGAACTGGAAGTAAAGAAAGAAGCCTTGGACAAAGCCCTCATCGATCGATATGCCTTAATGGGCACGGTCCACAACTATTCAGGCAGTTTAGAACTCAAGAACCACCAAGTTTAGTTGTTAAGAGAACAGATCCTTTCACTGTATGCCAACACAAGGGATTGCATAAACCATGGTCAGTTGCAACAATTCGATGAGGAAATCGACATCCTCTAGGCCCAAGCTGACAACATTGAGGAGGAATAAGCAAGGACAAAATGGATAATCAGAGACCTACGACCCCCTGTTCGTATGCAAGTTCTACTCTTGAAGGAGGTATGCAACTCAAGCGAACAACAATGGGATGAATTGCAGATACAGTGACCAACAACCCTAACATCGCAATCCACCGAGGTGTTCACTCAAGGCACTGATGGAATCCTCGCCAATTGGGACCTTACAATTCAAAGATATTCCAAGTTCAGGCAACAAACAACAACCTCAGTCCCAGAGTTGGAGCCTTCATTTGGAACGGAGGTGCCACGAGGGAAGGAAATTGCCATAGGAACAAATGTCATGCCGCAAGCTAGGATTGAGACAGAAGACATGCCTACTCCACAAGAAAGTATCGAAGCAACAGAAGTGTCAGCACAACAGACAACAGAGACAGTGCTGGTAGTAATGCTACCACCACCCGTAGAGCACATGGAAGTAGCAGCAAGACCGCCAGAGGTCGAAATGACTTGACTCGGGGACGAGTCAAGAAATTGTGGTTGGGGCTTGTTGGGGCCTTCATTAATTTTGAATGATTTTGACCAGTTTTTACTGACTGAAGGGTGGGAAAGAGACAGATGGCAACAACGGTTGGGTGGTGAAATGAACAGTTGAGGAGGAGTGATAGAAAGGTGGTAGCGGAAGGCAAAGGTAGCCAAGGAGATGGGAAGGCACAGAAGTAGCCCAGAGAGAAAGCAGCTGAGCAAGAACGGGCAGTCCAGGTAGCCGGTAAGGACATAAAAGTGGAAGACTAGAAAGGAAGAAGGTTATTGTTGAACTTGCCAGAGGAAGAAGGAGTTGGTTATAGAATAGGTACATAGGTGCAGATGCTGAAGCAAGGAGTGCTAGGATCTGAGGGACTTGGTTGTGAAACTAATCTTACCTGAGCAACTAAGCTGGGTATTTTATGTAATGTTTATGGCGAATACAGAATGATGATGTATTATGTTATGTTAAGTTAATGTAAGATGAAGTTGAGGGTTATTGATATTTATAATGTATTGAGTATCTGGCTTAGTGGGTCCATTAAGATTTTAAATAGTCTATCTGATTGCATGTAGATGGTAATTCATAGATTGATGCAAGGATGCTATTAGTTCTGTATTCTTTATAATGGATCTATGCATATGATTTAAGGATGCTATTATCATTGTTTCATGTATTATGAATACATCTGTGCATGATCGCTTGTGCCCAGTTGATATTCCCTTGACCCTATGGTGAACCCTCCTCCCTTTTGGTCACTGCGCACCTCGAGTGAGACTCCTTGCCCTTTGTGGTGAGGTGAAAATGTCAGCGTTGTCCTAGACTACAATGGACCACTGTTGGCCTCCTGTGCCTAAACCCAGGGTCTTTTACCTAATGACTCTTTCGAGCCAACAAGCATTATAAACCAATATATCATCTAGGTGAATAATAATTAATGAATCTAGATAATCACATAATACAACACTAAATAATCTCAGGAATGTAGCTAGTGCATTGCATAGACCAAATGACATAAATAATCACTCACAAAAATCATATATTCTTTCGAAGGTGGTGTTTTAGGTGTCTTATTCTTTCACCATAACCTGATGCCTCCTCAAAGCCAAGGATAAGATCTCATTCAACCATTCTTTCTTAGACCTACCACTTCACTGATTTTTATTCCATCTTGGTGAAATATTTTTCTTGTTATAACTAATCCAACAAAACATCAATTTTGGGAAGTGGCTACCTACTCTTCAACTTAATATTATTGAACACTCTATAATCAATGCACATTTTCCATGTACCATTATTATTGTGAACACTTATGATGGGTGACCAACAAGGTGAGGTACTTGTTCGAATGAAACCCTGCTCTAGCAACTAATACAACTCCTCCTTCACTTGTCTTGCTTCCAAAATGAACTACCTATACAACTCAATATTTGGAAATGGAAAGTTCACCAATAGTTGGATTTTATGCCCCACTTCCTTCTTGGGTGGTAGCTCTTTAGGATCTTATATCACTCCCATTTATGCCTATAGAAACCCTTCTAATTCCTTTTAATGTTCTTTAGTACACCCCTCGAATGACGCCTTTCCCCTTTTTGACTCCTCAATAGATTGATTTTCTCTTAAAAATAATAAGACATATTTCTTGGTGGAACTGATCAATTTATTGGTTTGGTTGGTATTTACTAGTGAAATCTTGGAATTTCCTTTGTGCACATTGATAATGAATGCTTACCCATACTTGATGACGTTTTATTGGTTAGATTGCTACATGAATATTGGATCTCACATATACATGTAGAAACTTCCAAAAATAGCTCCACATACATCAAGTGGAACTACATCTAAATCTACTTCATCAATAAACTTAACATCTATACCAAATTTTATCCTACATTATTTTGTTACCTTAATTTCAATGTCGTTATTTACCCATCCTAATGGATGCAGGCTAGGATGATCTATAGTCTCTAATCCAATCTTGTTTACTAAATCAACAACTGTGAGATTAGCCTATGAACTCGAATTGAAAAAGGCATCGATCTTGATCGGATTTACCTATCTCTTAATGTGTAAGAGCTTGGTCATCCCCTCCTCTTCTTGATGGTTAAATATACTCAAGTGCACATCCTTTCATAGTGAGGTGTAGGAAATATTTCGTCCACGTTATTCCACTGAATTTCTCAAGTTTGTGGCGATAAGATTCTTTTTCTTCTCACCCTCCTTCTAGTTCTTCGTGTTCAACTGTAGATGCAATTTCTAACACTTCTCCTTTATGTAGAAAACATTTTTTTAGCGATTGAAATAATTGCTAGGATCCTTGAACTGATGTGCAATGGTCATTGTCTTATTTTCCTTTCCCCTTTCCACATATTATTTTCTTCCTTGTAAGATTTATTGTCCTTCTTTTATTTCGAACCATTTGATTACCCTTTATTTTGGCCTATGCTTTGTAGGCATTGTGCATGTACACAAGCCTCATCCATTTTTACTGGCTTGATCAACATCACCTTATTTCCTAGATGGCTATGCAAACCCAATAAATAAATAAGCAATATAATTGGGCTCTTGGGAGAGATAATCAACATGATGACCGTCTTTGAGAATTCAATAATTTACTCCCATACACTCTACCCCTACCTCTGCTTGAAGTAGTGTCATTAAGGGTAGAATTGGAACTTTATGAGGGTTTTATAGTCTTCCCCCTTGGTCACTAGGTGACCTCTGGTTGAAGTAGTTTCATTAAAGGTGGAATTTGAACTTTATGAGGGTTTTCAAGTCCTCCCACTTGGTCATGAGGGGATCACCCTCCAACCTAAGTGTTTGTGTATATTTTTCCCACGAGGGTAGTGCATGGACCTTTAACTTTAACCTAGATTTTTTTTTTCTTCTCCTAATATTTATGGTGAATGTTGGAATATAATTTTAATTGTTGGAACCAATAATCCAATTTTAGGGCATTAATATCACCTTGATACAACTTGATTTCAATGTTTGCTTCTATCTTAAACAAGGTTTGATTATGAATGGTTGAAGACATTCAAACTTAGATTGTTTTTTTGGGATTCTCTAGGCTTGACTCCTTTCCATTTCTTCATCTTTCACCAATATTCCCTCTAACTAGACCTTTGAGTTGCAACCTTCATCTTCCTCAAAATAAAACTTGTCTTCTAGACCCATTACAAGGATGCTCATATTATGGTTGTTATACGAGATTTACGATTGCATACAAAAGTATCTCCCCTAGGTTGGTGTCTAGCCTAGAATAAAAGAGAGACAAGGAACATAATGCTTTTACTTAAATTAAATAGATAACGAAGTAAGGCCTACTTGGAATCCTTTGCACACTTCACTCCTTCTTTAGCTTGGAAGCTCCAATTCTAGTTGTGAATACCAAAATTATAACCTACACAGTCAGATAACACAAGGCAAGAAATATGAGATCTATGCAGTATCATCTAAGTACTTCATTCAATATATCAACATGGTATTGAAATATATGAAATAACAACATCACATATATGAAAACAATGAATTATTTTAATTAATATAAATAGAAGGAGATTACAACCATAAATAATAGTTGATCTTGTAGAAGAGATCCTCCAAGTTGTTGACTTGTCCTTTCCTTGTCATAATATGCACCTTCAATCACCCTAAATGCATGAGATAATGACCGCTTACTATAGTAACGTAAGGGTAGAACAGTCTCCAAAAGCCAACCCCCAACCACATAGAAGGTTGGGAATATATAGAAAAGTAGGGTAAGTTGGGAGTTCTTATCTAATTACGAATATAGGGTTTGAGATCCACCTTTGATGGAGGGATAAGATGAAAGGATAAGTGGTGAAAACTCCAAAGTAGGGAACGATACGATCTGAATGTTAAGTAGTTGAAATAACTTTTGAAAACTCCTAGAAGAGGAATCTTCTAGAATCTCAATCATTCTCTTAGATTTCTAGAACCAACGCAGGTGCAAATGGGAACAACTTGCTGGTGACCAACACAGACCACAGTGGAGCAACTTGTAGGTGATCACACCCTTGTAGGTATACAGGGAGCATTAGTCCTCAAACTAGCTCAAATGATGTAGTTTAGGGCTGAAATTCTAGAGGATGAAGGGAACATGCTTAGGGCTTTGTGTAATATGGTGACAAGGGGGAATAGGATGTTGATTGATCCCATTAGGAAGCTCACTAATTGGATGTGAAAAAATGGCCTATAATAGAATGCCCCTTAAAGCACAAAGTCAGAGATGATGAATGATGATTGAAGTGCTTTACCTTGTGACAAGTTAGGATCAAGGACAACTGACGAGCTTCATTTATTACAATACATTTACAACATGACATCTTTGTTTGCTAAGGGAGGTATACCCATACTGAGATCATAAGCTAACATAACATGTATAATGATCAAAATATGCATCCACAGATGCAACTAGTGAACCCATGACTGGATGATTGTCTATATGACCATAGCCATCATACATAGTGATCTTTGTATAATCTTGAAATCGCAGCCTGGATGGATGAAACTACATCCGAGGTTTTCTATCTCGCTCACACGACCACCCAATGTATGAGTCTAACCATGTGAATCAATGAGCTGAAGTTGAACATGGTAGACACCATCTTATTACCAACCAAAGATCTCAGACATTGAAAGACGTGATAAAAAGCGTCGATGATGTTAATGGCTCTCAAGGTACTATAGTACAATCTGTATGGTGTGAATGAATGAGTTGATGTCAAACACCACATAGAATCTTTCAATTGAAGGCCATTGATGTAAACCTGTCTTCGAGAGCAAGGAAAATTTCCATTGATGTATGCAAGCACCAAGGTACCAAAGGTGTGCTTCTAAGTCAACTTCTTGGATGATGTGTTGATGTCGATAGGAAGCGACCTGTCGCAGGAGGGCCTTGATGTATCCCCCATCAACGACACAAAACAGGTATGTTGATTGAGACAAAATCATAACAATGATGTTGATATGGAAGTAGATTAGGAAAGACAAACGTGAAATGAAGGCTTAAGAGTATTGTAGCAAAGATCAATTGAATGACTTCTCTTGAATACACCAGAAACACTGAATGGAGTTGGAAGAGTTGACCCAAAACCAAAAAATGGAGGCTCTAAAAATGGTATTATACCAAAAGAAAAGTAGATTACCTAACCAAATAGCCATGAAGATGAAGTGGAAGAGTGTCGTTTTCAAGACCGACTCACTTCCATTAACAAAATGGAATCCCTTATTTTCCCAATTTCCCCAACCATACTAGTCAATACCTATTTATTTATTAATAATAATTGGGAGGATAAGATGTGCTTGATCTGTAAGTTCATACTTCAGATGAATCCCTCTATGTATATTTAGCGAAACCCGAGAAGGAGTGGTTCAGCCTCATCATGATTGACAAGTACATCAATGTTTGATGTTTTAACGAGTCTAGTGAAGGTAAATATTGACATCGTTTTCATGTTTAGGGAGTTTGGAAAAGAGGCGAAAAAAAAACTCTAGATGTCCCTTTTTGTAGGTAGTCCCTTAGGTCCGAAAAGGTAGAAAAAAATACCCTAAAGAACCTCTTATCCATGTTTGACTAAGGTTTTCATTTTTTGTATTTAGTTTATCTTAGTGCGGAAAGGGGTTAAGCTTCTACTGAGTAAACGTCTTTTCATTTACTTTTACAAGTTTGAAAAGACAAGTGGTCGAGAATATTTTCATATTTTGGGAGTTTGAAAAGAGCTGAAAGAGGGGTCCAGGGGGGTTCCTTTTTCATAGTTTTATAGAGCCCGAAAAAGAGATAAAATTATACTCTTAGTTCAAAGTAACCTGTTCAAAAAATAATAAAAACATACTAACAGGTGTCGAACTTCTCAAAACACCACAAGAAGGATTAAAAATACCTATTTCATAGTAACAAAAGGAAGCATATCTAGGTCAAAATACTAAAAATGAATAAAATAATGAGAAAATGACCATAAATATTCCAAATAACTTTTCATCTTCACAATTTCACATTTTACCTTCAACGGTGAGTATTTGGAGCCCTTTTTCCATCAATATTATGTAGTTGATTGTGACCAATCTAGGGAACCATTTCAAGTGTCGTCGCTTCCAAGTAGGAACTAAAACCTTTCTCTATCTTTCCATGGTTCATTTTTTTGTTTTCATGCAAAATTTTCAAGGTTTTGAGGCCCCTGGGGTTCATAAAAATTTCTCTGGGACCAAAACACCCCCCTGTGTCAAAAAAGGCGTTGCACCTAGGAATAGAAACACTGCAGACAAAGGTGAAATTCTTTGGTAAGAACTACTGGGGTGCACTCAGTGTATTTGTCCAAGTTTCCTTTCAGTTTTACCTAAAATTTTGTTAGAATTTTTGCATGGTGAAGAGCCTAATGGATTCCTTGTTGTTGTTTTAGGTACCCATTAGCACAAAATGGAGTTCATTTGGAGAGAAAGTGAACAAGAGAAACAAGACTTGAATGCAAAAAAATGACCTTGCTACCATCTTGGTGCTTAAAAATTGTGGGTTATTAAAATTCTTTTGACTTCTTGATATGAGGAAACAAATGGAGTTGTTAAAATACCTTGTACATTCATGGGATATTTAGGCATAAGCATTCAGTTTTGGGGAAAATCTACTTGAGCTACAGGTAGAGGATATTTACTTTCTAACAGGTTTTTCAAAGTGAGGTGCCTCCATCTCTCTTCTAGGAGAAAGAAGTGGCAGTGAGACGGTGAAATACTATATCACTACCTATTGCAGACCTCGATCCCTTCCTACTAGGGATGGAAAGATCAGAATAAATGATGTGACCCAATTACCTTTGAGAATGATCATTTTCACTACCACAAGATTGACAGGCAACTCAACACTACACATCGTGAGAAAATCATACATGCAGTATGGGATAGAGTTTTTAGAGCTAACAATATGCGACTGGAGAGAGGGTGTCTTGGTCAATTTGAAGGAACAACTTACTAAAGAAAAGGAGGGAAAGTTGAAGAACTTCGGCTATGGCATGATATTAGTCCCTTTTTCTCTAGAGTAGGTACCATTATTGCAGCCTTAATAGATTGTACTCAATCCCATTAATATGAGGATCCATAGATGAGGAGGTGGATAGACCATATGATCCGAGATGCAGGTCCATCGGCGATCAACTTTTTGCCAGCCTTCTTTGGATGGCTACAAACAAAATTCATCATTATTGATGATTATCGTTATGTAGGGATGGATTTCCACAATGGTCCTGAGCTCGAGTTTCTTGAGGGTGAGCAATCGGATGCTCCAAGTAAGATACTTCGACCATTTTGTTTTTGAAAGATTTTTGAATTTTTTTGTGTTTTTTGATGTTCCCGAGTCTAAACCATTTAATGTTTTCATGCAGATATTGGGACTATTCGACCAATAGGTGCTACATATCTCCTTCGTATAGAGAGACAACCACATGAGGAGGTAGTGGGACTAGTATAGGTTTCTGCGGTAGGGAGGGCTGTGCTACGAAATCCTGTGGTAGCTGAGATCCTATTAGAGGTAGAGCTCCACATGGGGGGATTGAAAATGGGATTGATGAGACTGTGGTCGATCAAATGCCATTGTGACTTCATTGACACATTATTGGAGTGCCTAGTCATATTAGTCAATTACTACGAAAGATAGCTCGTGTAGTGTTGTTTTGTCATGAGCACTACTAATTTGTCTACTTAGATGTTCTACATGTAATTTTATATGGATGATATACCATATGTGTCTCGGGGTACACATTTGGTAAAATGAAAATTAATATATATCTATATATCTATATATATATATATATATATATACTCCCTGGCTATTTCTTTTTAGATAGAAATTTGCAACGAATGTAGATAACTTTCAATTCACATCACATCATATTGAAAGTAGAATAGGAACTAGGAAACACTTTATATATATATATATATATATATATATATATATATATATATAAAGTGTTTCCTAGTTCCTATTCTACTTTCAATATGATGTGATGTGAATTGAAAGTTATCTACATTCGTTGCAAATTTCTATCTAAAAAGAAATAGCCAGGGAGTCTACTAATAATTTGAGATTGCTAGAAATATGTTTATATCGCATGAAATCGAAATGCCTTTCCAGAAGATGCACTCTTAAAACCATGCGAAGGATGGTGGGATTTCTCACTTAATAGATATTAGCGAGTTCTAGTACTAGGAGCTGTCAGTCAATCCTGATGACTATACGAAGGATACCATGTGAAATAACATTAGATAGTAGCTCAACCACTACACTATACTCAACAATTTTGTTGGTAGAGCTACCAATGCAAATCCCTTTCATGCTCACTAGCTCACCATTCAGAGCAAAGATAGGCCATGCTGCGGAGGATAGGTTCTAAATACTATGAATAGCACCATCGGCATAACCTATATATGGCTCGAGAGAGGTTGACATCTGCAATCCAAAAGTAAAAAGAATCAACATAAACCATGGTTAACTCTAAAAAACGCACTCCAAACACACTCAACACACCTATTTTTTTAGGTACAACCCATTTCTAGGGTATGTCAGGGGAACTCCATCGAGGTCTACTAACTCATAAGCCCCTTTTGCAAGGACCCACTTGACAATGTATGGGCCCAAACACATAGGCTAGAACATTCCTAGACCTAACTTATTGGCCTCTTGGTCATATAAGAGAACTAGATCTCCTTCCGAGAAGACTCTAGGCTTGACACTTTTGTCATATTGTGCTTTAATGCATCTTTTATGAGCTTCATTGGCTAATGCAACATCACATCGGGTTTCATCCAAACTAGTCAAATGTAAAAGATGCTCCTCCTCTGTGGAAGTAGCAGGAAGAAGTTCGATAGCTAGTTTCAACGATGGAATTTCAAATTCAATGGGAAGGATTGATTCCAGACCATAAACCAACTAGAAATGTGTGAATGTGGTAGTAGTCATAACTGTGGCTCAGTATGCCCACAAGGTAGCAAAGAGAAGCAAGTTTCAGTTTGATTTACAAACCCCTATCATACATTGAAGCATAGTCTTAAGAACTTTGTTAATAGCCTCAACTTGTCTGTTAACCTGAGGTTAATAGGGAGTGGAATTTTCATGTGAAAGTCACAATTTGGAAGTTAATTTGGTCATCATATGATTCCGAAAATTCTTCTCATGATTTGTAACTATTTTTTGCGGAACACTAAACCTAGCAATAACGCAGTTGAAGAAAACATATGCAGCCCTTTCGCCAGTCTTTTTATATGTAGGCATCACTTTGGCCCACTTAGTAAAGTAGTCAACAACGACAATGATATATCCATGCACCCCGAATGAGTGAGGGTTACATGTCATAAAGTCTATGCCCCATTTCACAAAGAGATCAAAAGCGCCAACAAGATCCAACAGGGCAAGCAAAGAGTGGATTTTATGACCATAGATCTGGAATGCATGACACTTTGAGATTACGAGGATATAGTCGTGGAAGATGGTAGGCCAAAAGTAGCCAACACATAATATTTTTACGTGGTAGCGTAACTAGATAAATTTCCATCACATGCCCCCAAGTGGCATTCATTTAGGACATTCTCAACCTCCTCAAGAGTGAGTCACCTGCATAAAATAGTATTGATACCATGACCATGAAGGGTGTTGTCAATGATCACATAATTTCTAGATTGGTACTAGATACATCATTTATCAGAGTGAGAGGTGTTAGGACAGAAAGTTGGGGTCTGAAGATAGATCAGAAAATCTCCATACCATGGGTCAGATGACGAGATTAGAAATAATGTCTCGTTGGGGATGGAATCTTTAGATGTAGATTCAACATCAAGGGAAGGGATACCGCACAATAGCTCAGCAAAAAATAAGGATTTCTTTGACTTGGATTTGATGAATTCTACATTGAAATCTTGGAGAATAACGATCCATTTGCTGTATTTCCCCCCCAGAGATTAACATCACAATATGTATGTCATAGGGTTACAATTTGAAATGATCATATGTTTCTCAAGCAAGATGTAATGGCGAAATCACTAGACTTCTTGAATGGCCACCAAGACATACTTTTCTACATGAGTATACTAAATATTGGTATCATTGAGGTTACGAATAAGATAATAAATGGGATTTTTAGTTCCCATATCATCTTCTTCGACCAACACCATAGCTATAGTAGAGATGATGGTAGCAAGGTACATGAAATAGTTGAGAGATAGTCAAGGGGATATATGAGACATGCACAAACTAATACATCTTTCAAGGCATCAAATGATTTTTGTGCATCGTCATGTGAATGGAAGGGGATCCCTTTCTTTAGTAAGTGAGTAAATCCTTTGGTCAGTTCAACGTAGTTAGGAATAAACCTCCTCAGGAAGTTAGCTTTCCCTTGGAGTCTTTGTAACTGAACGAGGAAAGAGGGTGCATGAAAATTAACTATTTCGTAGAATTTTAAAGGATCAATACGAATTATTTGTTTTGAAGCAACAAAGCCCAGTAGTTGACTAGAACCAACACAATACACAGAATTGTGTGGGTTAAGTTGAATATTACAATGTTTACAAGAGAGAATAATGGTCCATAAATGCATGGGGTGATCAGCTCGACACTTGGAGTGAGCGGGAGATCATCCAAATAGGGTTGCATGATATGATTAATGTCGTAGAAAGATCAACCCATCGCACGTTGAAATGTGGCCCTTGGTTATTTAAACCAAAAGGGAACTTTCTATAATGAAATGTACCCCAGGGACAAATAAATGTTGTTTTAGGTTGGCCCGCCTGGAGAATGTTGATTTGATTATAGCCCGAGAATACATCCATGAATGAATAAATATCAAAGCCAATGCAATAATCAACAATCTGGTCAATAAATGGGGTCAGGTAGTTGTCTTTTGGACAAGCATGATTTACATCCTAACAATCGTCACATACTCAGATTGTGCCTTGTTTCCTCATGATAGGGACAACGTTCGATACCCAATCAATTCAAGGAATGGGGTATATGAAACCAGGCCAGATAATATTTTTTATTTCAACTTTTATCCTGGTAGCCTTCTTGGGATGGACTGAACAGAGGCATAGCAAGATAGATTTGGCATCAAGATATGTCTTGATATTGTGAACCACTATGTTTCGGTCGATACCTAGCATTTCTTCATAGATCCATGTGAAGACATCTCTAAAATAATGATAAATCTCAATTTCAGATGAAGTACAAGATTCTCTAATGTATATATTTTCGACTGTTCCTGGTGTAATCGAAATATTGAGAGGAATCATTTGTTTGATATTTGAAAGGTTCTTTTCATATTGGATCTCATGAATGGAGACAAAATATGTAAAGTGTTTGATAAAATTAGGTAGTTACACACCATTGAGATTATCTTCAATGGTATATGAGAAGGAGGAATGATGATGATGTTCATCCCACAATGTGTCATCTGACATCATGATTTCCATGATGATTTCATCAATAGAGAATATATGTGATAAAGGATAAGAGGGTGTGCCATAATCCAATGATCGATCTACCCAAATGATCAAAGAAAAAGTATGGGCCACACAAGATGAATAGATGGCTTCGTAATATTTCTCAAAATGGCTAAGCGACATTTGTTTGCCAAAACGTTTCATGTCAGTTTCATTAGGTACAATCCATGGATCAACCAAGATTGTAGAGGATGATATCCTTAAATAATCCATAAGTGATCGATCCTTCAACAATCCAACTCTGACATGATGATAGGAGTGTAGGGATTCCCCTACAAGAGGGACACTTCCAGTAACCTTGGAATCAGAGGCGAAAAAGGTGAGTTGATCTATGGCTATGATATCACCTTTATGAGGAAAGGTGATCATTTGGAAGTAAGTCAAAATGATCGAAACCATAACGTAAGCCCATGTTCATCCCAGTATAAGATTATAATATAGTGGTATGTCAATGAATTCTGCTTCAACAGAGACATCTTTTCACCCCAGTTACACTTGGAGGTAATTGAGAATCCGACAAGGTTTATATGTCCTTCCATCAAAGGCTTTAAATGTGGTGTTCGAATCACTCAGTTGTGGTGAAAAAATCCCATTCTAGCAAGACAAATACATGATGTATGTTGAGGCTCCCTTGTTCGCAATAGAACGATGAATGTTCTTACCATGAACAATGACCTGAATCATAAAATCCAACTGAGATGGAAGTCAAGGGGTATATTTTTCATGAGAGAAAACCATTAGGTTGGAATCTGATGGATCCACACATCTGGTAGCTGACAACAAGGCGTTCTTTTTAATCAGGAATGTTTGCAACACCTCAAGAGTCGACATATCTGATGGATACTGAGCCATGTTTTTAACTATGTTGTAATTTTGAGTGTCTCTTGAACAAGGGTTGAAATTAAACTTATGGATAGCACACTTTAGAGGCTTGATTGTCAATTTTGTAGGAGCTAGAGGTGGAACAAGATTAGATGAAGGTGGTGTCAAACTGGGAGGTTGATCAGTTTCTTGACCATTCGATGGATTCGCATTATCATAGTCCTTATTCCAAGTGGCCAACATGACATCATATTTCAGATTTGAGGAGGAAAGCATCAAAACTATGTTATAGGAAGAAGCATCTCGAGAAACCATATGAGTCTCTTGATTGGTAAACAGGTCAGTCAACTTTGCAAGAGAAGTGAATGATCTAAGAAACTAATTCACTTCATCACAGTGTAGACAATCATGTATAAAGTGATCCTCATTACAAATGAAGCATGGGCTTCAAGGCTTTTGTTTCTCATCAGAAGATGACTTTTTTTGTTTATCCTACGATGAGTAATAGTTCCTTTTCTTACCTTTACCTTTCTTCTTGCTTCCAAGTTTTTGTTGAGACTTGCCTTTATTAGATGAAACAACATTTTTCTCACAAGTAGAAGCCGTAGGAGGATGGGACTGAGGGTTTTGCACAGGATCGGTAAGAGAAATATAGATGGTTTACTCGATGACTGTGAACTAGCAGAACCTATAATGCCATCGACAACATGAGATTATTTACCAGGTGGAGGAATAGTATTTGAAGGTCTCATAGCATTTGGTATCTTATCAAAGATCATGCCCGATTAGGTATAAACCAGATCTAAATATTGAGCACGAGAAATAACTTTCTCTTCAGTCACGATTCCACCTTTGGCCACATATTTTGTTATGGGAGCTAATAGAGATTTGACAAACTATTCCACTAACAATTTATTAGGACCTTTAGTCTTGACCAACCGGTGACAATTCCTCCACTCATGAATGTGATTTGAAATGTGAGTAGAGTCTGATTGTTTGAAGTTAGTCAGTAGTTTTGTTCCAGTTTCATATCTATTCAGAAGTTGGGAATCTCTGAGGAAGGTAGTGGCTAAATTTTTGATGTCGTGAAATGAAGCTCTAGGTAATTAAATATACCATTTAACTATAGTACTTGTAAGTGTTCATTGGAAAAGACAAAGTCAAATGGAATCATCATTAAGGTAGTTGGATGAACACCATAGGTGATATGTCATAACATGATTCGACCAGTCTTCTCTAGGATTCCCATTAAATTTTGGGATATTATAAGGCAAATTAGTTGTAATAATCAACCACCATGGCGAATGAGTAATGGGGTCTTTAGTAAACTGAGTTAAATCCAGTAATTCAAGACTAGCCACAAAAGGCAACTGCCGATTAAATTCCAGAGGTGGATGACTTGGATATGATGGGATAGCATGGGAAATAAGCAGTTGCATTCCTGGATAATGAGGGTTCTGATAATAAGGAACTTGGTTACCAGAATATGGAGGGTTCTGATAACCAACATACAAGTGAGTTTTTTGTCCAACCCCAGGATGCCGATAAAGTTGCTGGAATGGTTGGGTTTGGATTTGATGGCCTTGGAAAGGCACTTGATGTGAGCCACACTAGTGCTTGATCAGGGTTTTCATTTCCCCTAGTACAGGTTTGATTGAGACTGTGACAAATTTTGAAGAATTTGACCTACCAAAACTTGAGGAGTACCTTGCGCAAGAAATTGAGAAGGTGAGGGACCTTGTACAAGTTGATTAGCTAGGATACACGGAGAACCATACATCGTTGGAATAGGTTGTAAAGGTTGGCTCACTTGTATTTGAGCTTGTTGAGGTGTTGATGGATAGGTAGGAGTTTTTGATGAAGACGGTATAGTTTGAGGATTCAACAATCAATCCCAAAAGGAACCAGGTTGTACGGGTAAAGTAAATTGCCAAATAATGGTAGCCATTCCAAGATAAAGAGGACTATAACTAGGAGGTTTAACATATTGAGGTATGCCGACAACAGGTTTCGCCCCTACCATAGGATGAGGGGATGATGGAGGTGACTGCGATCTAGATCGAGGGTACCCAACATACAGAGGGTTAGGTTATTAAGGGTAGATTTTCCCACTGACATAAGGCCAGCATGTTGCTCTATTGTAGATATAGGTGGAGGGAGAGGAGAAGACTATGTGGCATTCATAAGATAACTACCAGACATTATTCTTGGATTGGATGACATGGGAAAGGTCCAAGAACTAGAAGCCTCACTAGAAAAGGTACTAGATAATGCCTGATAGGCAGGCGAGACAGACAGGACACCATACAAATGAGATTCTAGTGAAGTCAAAATATATATGAAGAAGCAACACTCAATGTCTTTACCATAGTGGTGGACATGGTCTGTGAGTTTGAATTAGTTTCAGTCATGATTAACAATCCCAATAAAGATTGTCGCAAGAGATCAGCAGATATTCCCAAATAATTAGGTAAAGAAGATTGTGTCGAAGGTTGAAGAGATGAAAGAGGATTAGTTTCATAAAAATAAAGTCCTTCCCAATGAACAGGAGTAGAAGGACAAGGCTCTTCTTGAGGGATCTATTCAATACCTACAAGTCCATATGGAAGAGGTTCACTGTTAGCCCTAAGATATATTAGTTTTTTCTAAGACAAAGGAAGGGAAGAAGAAGGTCCAAAATAATCAAGTGAGGATGGTTGAGGTTCCTCAAGTTCAATAACCTTATGAAACAATGTTTCTAACTCAGGCAGGTCATATTCAATGGCCTCAGGTAACAAAGTTTCAGGGACTTTAGTTTCAATTGTGTCAGTGTCACCAATAGGAATAGATGTAATCTTGGGTTTAGAATTCAAAGGGAAAGATGATTCTGGCTAATCAATATTAGGAGGAGGTCCATAAGTAGTTCCTTATTTTCTTGGTTCAGTAGTTTTCATTTTCTTATGCTTTGGATTATGGTTAGGAGTAGCCTCTGGAGGAAGAGGAGGATTATTTTTCATTCTACACAAATGATGAGGAGGGGGATTTTGTTCTTCCATGTTGGATAATAAATTTTATTATCACAAAAACAAATAAATAAAAAAGATGGAAATCTAGGCATAAAGGATTACCAAGAAAGTGTGAACTACAATATACACCTTGGCGAAACAAGGACTTAACGTAAGCCATCTAATTTCCTTGAATGTTGTGTTCAATGTATCACGGTATATAAGGTGGAAAACTCAGTTACCTATGGATGGATAGAAACTTATTGGGGACTGAAAAAAATATACATGACGGTAAGTGGGAATGTAGTCAATAGTAGTGTTGTCTAATGTGTAACCCTTCTATGAGATTGTTCCCATATACTTTACATGCGTGGAGTGCCACCAATATACCCAATGGTACATGGAGTAAAATCCTATACACTCACATATGTGGAACACAATTTCACCCCTTGGATGCAACGCTAGCAAATAATGATAGCTCCTACATTTAACAATGTTGGAACACGTCTATAGCCTCGGCCTCTAAATGTTTGCATTAATGTTACAAATGCTCCTTAGGTTGATTCAATACATTTTACTATTTATCTTTGATTATGTTTCAGTTTTAGGGCTCACCACGAATGTCACCTGAATATTCTAAAATAGAAATCTACCATGAGAAAATAGAAATCTTTTCTATCTCAATGAAAATCTAGCTCAGGGAAGGAACAATCAAGATAAAACACACAATACGCAACAAGATGCAAGATGCAATTTCTCCTTTGATGCAACTGTTCCTATGCTAACACATAGGCAAAACCCTAAATGCCAATTCAAATGTTTTATTTTCACCACACTTAATTTTCAAAATGAATAAAACTAAGATGAAAATGCTCAATTACTGATTCAATTGCACTTTTTAGAATGTGGACTAAAACAACAATTCATCTAAGTGATCAGTAGTCAAACAAAATCAATTTGCAAGTGACCAAATGATAAGAACAAAGAAAAATCAAAACCATTTATTACCAAAGTATAAAAGCACAAATGAAAACCAGGTGGAGGCTTTAGAGAGACCACAAGGCATTCAAGACTCAGGTACATTTAGTTCGAAGTAGGTTGAGCAAAGAGAGGCTCAAGAACCAAGGAACAATTCATGCAAAAATAGGGGCCAACGATGAAGTGGGCCTGGGTGAGGTGCAACACTCTATCAAAGGCACCAAGGACATCATAACCATATTGAAATATGGTTCCAGATAGTCACTAATTTGTAGCATCTCTCTCTTCCTCAACTATGGTTGATCCTTTCAAAGTCAAATCATTTGGTCTCCGAAATCTAGGTACATGTCAACGCATACATTTCAAGCCTCCACATCATTTTGTTTGTCATCTTGATGTGCACATGGCTCCATTGGAAGTATTCTTATACTTGAAAGTGATTTTGTTTTTCAAGTATGGTAGGGTAGAAGACAAAATAAAAAAAAAAACAAAAAGAAAATGAAAAATAAGAGAAAAAATAAAAATTTAAGGTGAAAACCTCCTTGGAGGCGCCTCAGATTGGATCATTGCTTGAGAACTTCCATGAGGTGGTCAATGGGTTGAAAAAAAAGGAAAAAAGAAAAAAGAAAAGATCCTAGGTGAAAATCTCCTTTGAGGTGTCTAAGCAGACCTACTAGTTGAAAACCTCATTGAGGCGGCTAGTAGGCCTAGAAGAAAAAAAAAGAGAAAAAATAAAAGAATCCTTGCTCTATTCATGCATGTACTTTCCAACATCTGCAAGCAACAAGAACAAGTTGGTACGAAGAGGAAAAATTGGTTAAGCCTGGTCAAAAGAAGTCAAATTTTGACTTTCTCCTACTTCGCTCAAATTCTCCAATAAGGCTAAGGCCATGCCAATCCATCACCCTCATCTATTTTCACCATCCACCCATCATTCTCAAGCTTCTACCACTCATTTTCCTTTTTGTCCTTCAAATCTACAGGATGCTCTGTTTTACTACAGGATACAAGAAAACATAGAGCAAAAATTTGCTTTTGCCATAACTTTAAAACCATGCATCCATTTTCCAAGTCGTTTTAGGGGGGAGATGCATATGGATTAGGGTAACATTCTCAAGCAATTTTAGCAAATTCCAGTGCTCGGTTTCCAAGAAATTGACCTCCATCACCTTCAACCATTTTTGCATTTTCTCAATATCTGTGCATCCATTTCAAAAGTTGTTTCATGGGGAGATGCATATGGATGATGGTAACATTCCCAAGTAATTTCATGAAATTCTAGTGCACGGTTTCCAATAAATCAGCCTCCATCACCTTCAACAATGTTTAGTTTTTCTTGAGATTCGTGCATCCATTGACCAAAATTTTTCTATGGGGAGGTGCATAATGATGATGGAAACATACTCAAAACGTCTCAGCTCAATCCAGTCTACCGTTTAGGAGATATGGACAAAACAAGTCGTTGTCCTGTAAACCTACAGGATACAGAATAGTACCTATAGGATTGGCAGTGAGAAATTTTAAAGGAGATCTAGAGGTCAAAGAAGCTCCTCCATAGCTTAGCAGAAATATGAGGATCATTAGCATCACCAGCCAAAACCTACACATCAACATCAACTAGGAAGAAGCATGCATGTCTCTCCAACAACCATCAGGTAGGTACAGGTATGCAATATTCTTGACCTCTTCTCTTGAGCATATTATAGTTAGAAATTTGTTGTCAATCCATGAGAGATGAGGTTTTATAAGCTAAGGATTGGTCAGCAATCTTGACCACCTTTAGCTAGTTAATTGCAAGTCACTCCTTTACTCATGCAATGTTAAAAAGTGAAATTATGAAGGGTGATCATTTCAAGGAATGAGGACAACAGTTAAAATAAGAATTTTTTGCAAAGGCCAAGGTCACCACAACAATCCAAGCCCTCCATCCACATCATATTCACTATCTATTCATCATTCATCCATCCATTTCATTCTTGAAAAAAAAAGGAGAGCATCCTCTCCATTTTCATTAAATTTCCATTTGTAGGTCAACAAGAAGGACGATCAAAGAGAAAATTAGGATCACAAAGAGAACTGTGTCACTCACATTTTTATTTTACCACACATTACCTCATTTTTTCCACTCATTTACTTTAGTTTACAAAGGGATTATGGTTTCTACACGATGATCCTGTAGGAATTACAGTGACCTAGAAATCCTACAGGAGGTAGTCCTAAGGCAAATAAATGGTGGAACAAGGTAGCAAAAGATTTATAATGGTGTGGAAGACCTTGCCAAAATAAAAAATATTCAGGAACCCATCTTGAATAAAGGGAAAGAAGGCAAGAAAATGGTCTCAAGAAACAATGATTTTTCTTTGAAGAAATATGTTTTTAGGCTTGTCCTTGCAGAGCTTACAACCAAGATTCTTAATGCACAAGAGAGAGGCCACCACGGCCATGGATGAGGCACAACAAGGTCAATAAATTGCTTAGAGGATGCGAAACACTTTCAACAGGGGGGTATGATAGGCCTCTAAATTAGACATAAATTAAGGCCCATGCCTCTAATTTAAAACATAAATTAAGGCCTATGACCATCCTTCAACACATTAAACCTCTCTTTTTGCATTAGATAATTTATTTTTAACTTTAATATATTCATTAGGAAGGTTTATGAATAATTGAATATTTGTGCCTAATATTAGGTATTTGTTGTGGAATATTATGAGAATATTGGGTAGGTTATGAAGAGTTGGAGGAGGAGATAATTTAGGGACTTGTTCCCTATTACTGGAGGATCAATAATAAATAATAAGTCAACAAGATATTATGGAATTATGGCATAAATTGTGGAACTCCAATGATTGAGAAAATCTAGGAATGTGTTCCACTAATCAAAGGGAGCAGATCCACTAATCAAGGGATTTCAGTGCGGAAATCTTCCTTCATTAATGGGGAGTGATTCTTAATCATTCTTTATAAGTACCAACTCGAATTTTCCTCTAGGGAATGGTTGAAAGAATCTAGGAATGTGTTCCCTACCATTTAATGCAAATTCCTAATATTAGGGACTAGATCCACTAATCAAGGAATTTTGGTGGGGAAAGTTTCCTCCATTCATGGGGAATGATTCCTAATCATTTTTTATAATTACCAAATCAAATTTTCCTCTAGGAGGATATTTTCATTAGTGTTATTGTGGAGAGAGCTTGTATCCTTGCAACTCCATTGTATTTTTTTGCAGGGATGTAATTCTATTGATGAAAATAATGAAGATTGGTGTCATGTTCAACTTCCAAATCTTGTTCTCTTCCATAGATCTATGATTTTCCTTGTGCTTTGCCATTCCAAGAGCCTCAGAGCCCTTTTGTATAATTTTCTTTCCTTCTTTTCATTGTTTATTCACATGCATCTCTTGTTTTTATGTCTTTCTATTTCTGCATTTAGGATTAATAATTTCTTGTTGTCGGATTGAGTTAAATGGTTGATTTAAGTTATTTTGAAGGATAAAAAGCATTATTTCATCCTTTAAAAGCTTTGGAAGTTCATAGTAATCATTGAGCTGCTTGGATTAGTCTTCTTATTCCGAAATCTAGATTGTTGGACCTCCTTTTTAGCAAACCAGAGTAAATTTATGTTATTTTTTAGAGCATCCTAATGAGTTTCAATAAAATGGGTTCCACTTGAATTAGATAAAAAAAAAAAGGTATATTTAATAACAAAAACTACCCCATTGCATTTTCACTTGATTTGGTTAGGCATTTCTTAGATTTACTAGCTCACTAGTACTCAAATTTCTAGATTTTCGACTAGTAATGTTTTTTATTTTTTTTGCATGGGTTAAAATAGGTAATTTTGAGTGATTCCACCTGGAATAGTGACCTAATACATATTAGCTAATAAAAAAAACTATCCCATCCAATTTGGATTTGATTTTCTTGGTCATTAAACCCTCCCCATTTTCATCATTTCACAAGGAAACATCTCCAAGATTTTTGAGCGAATCCATCCATCTCCCGACTTTGGTTTTGAGTTCTAAGTGATCCTAGGAATTTTTCCACTCCATTCCAACCATCAAACACCTTTCCTAGGCCTCCCATAACCTCCAACACCTCACATTTGTCTCTCAGTTGAATCTTGCAGGTTCACTATAATTCCTACAGGATCATCCTGTAGGTTTTCCTGAAATGGCCTGTTTTGAGACCGAATTAAGAGAAAAACTCTATGAATTCACCAAAAGCCTCCCGAGGGTCTCCCACACCATCCAACCATCTCCTAAACCTTCCATACAACCTCCAACATCCTTAATTCACCTGCCACATCACCAAAAGAAATTAGTTTGCATACTTGATTTTGCATGAAAAGACAAAAAACAAAAACAAATTTATTTCAGTCCCTTTACATGCACATTAGTGATGTTTGATGCTTCTTACTTCCATCCTTATATAGTAGCATTTGGTTCATGATAATTTAGAATTATTGCGAAGCATAATTTCTTGGTAGTTACTTAGGAATGGGTGTGATTTAGCATTGAATTTCCGTATCTTTCCCTGTACTTTCTTTCTTGCAATAGGTTAAGGTTCCATTTCGAAAATTTCATTTTCTACAATTAGTTTAGGATTTGACTTTAGTACATGCACTCCATTACATCATGACAGCAAAGGAAGGACACATTGTATGCCGCACATATAGTGCCGACACCTCTTAATTTTGTACGAAACCAGGGTTCATAATTAAAGTCAGTTTCCTTGGGAGTTACAACATTCTTGTTGCAATACCGAGGCTTATCACTTGGTGTCTAGCATCGACCAGAGACTGGACCAAAATGTACTGAGTAACCTATTGTCTCGATCTGAGATGATGGACTGTGGGATTCTGTTGACATGGCTAATGTGCACTATACCAACAAAGGGAGATAACCCGATCACAAGCCCCAATTTGTCCCTTTTTCGTTTGGGTTGGCTAGCTATGACGGGTTTTAAGGGACCCCGTAAACTGCTTGAACATGTCAAAAGATTGCTTCCAGGAGGAAGACTTCAATTAAATCAACAAAATGAAACAGCTAACCTCTATATATTAAATCCTATCTATACTACTTCTAACTACTCTAATCTATCCTATGAGAGCATGACACAGAGTTTTAAACATCATATATATGTTTAGCAGAAGTGTGATAAAGAAGGTTAAACATCATGCATAGATTCAAGCCCAAATGAATCAATCACCGAATTCATAGCTGAACAAGACTATATTAAAGCTAAATTACAATCCAATCACTCATATAGGAATCCACATTCTTCTATGGAATTAAAACTGCAACTAATGTTTAATTTAGTTTCAAATCAGAGACCATTTACAAGTTAATCATGAAACTGAATCACATTCAATTTAACAAGAATAATAGTGAACTGTAAGCCATCAATATGCATAAATATAAATCACACTTACATTCATGCTAGTAACGACACTCTGATCCAAAACAATACAAAGAATCTCCAACTAATGGCTCCTTCTTCCCTAGAAAACAATCCTCCTCATTCACAATAAAGAAACACTGTTCTTCTCGAAAATCAAAAACCCGCTCTCCTCTTCAGAGGTAATATTATGCACACGGCCCTGACTCTAGGTCTACCCTGCCTCTTCATCTTCCCACTATTTCAGACATGAAAATCGAGTACACAGAGGTAATACCTTTAGCGTGACCACTGGCAGATAGAAAGCATAATATCCGGATCAATTCCTTTCCTAAGGAAGAGAACAAATGTTGTAAAAAGGGTGACTGTGTGTTGCATCCACATAATGAAGACCGGGACAACTCTTCTTACGGAATGCATAGGAAATGCGTGGGCTCTCAACCCAGAATGCTTGCAGCCAGACCCTTAAACATAGCACTTTTGCATCCATGGCTCTTCGTATCCCCTCCTGTGTCCTTTACTTCTCACCTCCAGAGATAGCTATCATTAGCCTCATAATTGTGAGAGATATAATAGAGATATTCACATGAAACACAAATGTTTCTTCCATAAACGTTTATAACTTTGGGAACATGTGTGAAAAGGATCTATGCATAAAACATAGTCAACATACAATTTCACATTCAAAGCATAGGCTTGGCACAGTTTTCGAGGACTTCCTCTCATCGGAATCAGGTATCATCCCCCTCTCGGGTCACAGGAGCCATGCTTTCCACTGCCCCGATGCGCAATTGCACAATCAGGAGTCCACAGGCTTGCCCTTTACATTGAAAACCTGATCCCAATATAATTTCAAAAAATTTGGAAAACAAAGAAATACAGAGGAAAACTTGAGTCAATCGCCCAATCCAGACCTCAAATATTATATGTTGGACCCTATAAATATCATTGAGTCTTGCCTATCGCATATCGCAATATGCACAAGCCTGGAGTTCCACTAATGGCGATGTGTGATAGGGCTTCGGACCTGAAAATATATATATATATATATATATATATATATATATATATATATAGATATATATATATAGATATATATATATATATATATATATATATATATATATATAATATTTGATAGGTCGGCGGGTCCATTATATCAGTGCACGTAATATGTTTAAGGCCCAGGGCTCCACCGATATGTGATATGTGATTGGGGCCAGACCTGACAATATATACAATGCAATTCATAGGGCCGGCGGGTCCGGAGACTAGGGGTGCACTGTTTATACACATGGCTTTGGGCTAGGCCAATAGCGATCTGCGATGGGCTCCAAACCTGAAATGCATACATTTGAGTTAATAAAACCCGTCGGGTCCAGAAGCCGAGGCATGCCATATATATATAAACCCTGGACTTAGGCCGATTGCGATATGTAACGGGCTTTCAGACCAAATCTATATATATATATATATATATATATATATATATATATATATATATATATATATATATATATATATATATATATATATATATATATATATATTGTGGCTTATGATGCCTTCGGGTCCAGCCCTTGTGGCATGTGTTGTTTGCCCATATTGAGTCCAATAAGCGGGAGAGGGATGGTTTATGTCTTTTATGAAGGGTTTCCTTTGTAAAGGAATGTAACGGGACAACGATATGATGAAGGGCTTAAGCGAGGGATTTGTTCGAGGGCTTTACCCATTTGTGAATGGAATATTGGGCCCTCCATAGAGTTAAAATTACTGGGATGAAAAGGATCATTCAGTGAGATGATAGATCAGACTTATAGGGGGGGCATTTAAAATATGATATCAGAACATGTTTAAATAGGGTGGTAGTTGCGACCACAACAAATGGCAAACCACTGGGCGAACCAGTTATCTCTATTTCCAAATTACCTTCAGATCAGTATAACATCAGGATGTTTAAAATAAACTTGAAATGCAAACTATATAGGTGGACAAGCATAGGTTCCACTTAAACATTACTGCTTCAAAAGGAATAGAGACAAATAGCTTCTACTTGTTGATATGATTTTGACAGGCATTCTCCAATGGTAGTATTATGGGGTTTATTGACCTTCCTTTACCTATTTCCCACTTTCAAAAATCCCTTAGGGGACGTCACTGGTATGTCCATAACTGTTTAGGTGTGTACCTCAGCTCTTTATTGCTCATCAAGATTGATGTAGACATGTTTTTCTTGCACTTTATATCAGAATTTCAGTACTATATTTATTGATTGAATGGGGCACAGTCATAGATCATGCCATATTTTTAAACCGCTCAAGCAAGGTTGGGCTTGTTGTGTCAACCGGTACTCTGAGCCCAGCAACAGTCCTTACTCTAACTGGCTTCCCAAACAACTTTTCCTTCCAGATTGTCACAATTACTTGACATTTCATTTCTTTTAGCTAAGTCCTTCCAGTTTTAGGTTCAAGGACTAGAGCACAATTAGATTTACCATAGGGTATGAGACAGTGATCTTAACCCATGAAAGGAGGTTTACTTGTGAGTAATAAGTATTGGACCATTTTGTGTGGTGGATGGGACCAATGGAGAATGACTGCAAACCTTAAAAGCAAGTATAGGTTAGGTCTGAATGGGATCTATTTAAATGCAACATTCCTCCATGCTAGTCCAGTTGTAGTTACACATTTTTTGTTTTATAAATATGCTCCTACATGCTCCAGATGTCCAAGTTATCAATAGATCTCACACAGTTCCCAACAGATGCCAATGAGGGGTTTCGGTTTGCATTCCACTGCTTATTCTCGAGTGCTCATGTGTTGATAGAAGGTTTGCTTGATTTGCAGGGAAATGATGGATTCAGGAATAGTAGAATCATCAACAAGCTAATGAGGAAGGGAAAGGCTGAGAGGTAGAACAAGATTGGAGGACTACAATTAGTTGGTTGAAAAGGAATGTAATTCAAAACAGCAAGAGAATAGACTTGGCAGGAAACAAAGGAAATGACAGAAATACAACTAAACTAACAACAAAAATGAAATGAACTCTAACCTACTTAGGAGGCAACCACCAATGCGGTGGCTACTGGAAGTATCTCTTCATATGCTGGCCATTAACAGGGAGCTTTTTAGTCCCCCCCGTAATGTTTTCAACCTGTAAGTCCCTTGACTAATATTTTCAACAACTTGGAATGGGCCCAGCCATAGGTGTTGGAATTTTGTGTGTTTACCCTTTGGCTCACTCAGCTTGTCCCATTTCAGGACCAGCTCCCCCACCTAGAAACATTTATCTCCCGCCAGATGATGATCAAACCATTTTTTTACAATCATTTGGTGATCTTTGAATTTAATTCTGGCTCTATCCCTTAATTCCTCGAGCTTCATCAGTTGGTCGATCATTTCTTGAAGCAGGGCTGAAGGAGTTCCTCTCGAAGCTTGGGAGAGCTATAAGGATGGAAGGGCAATGTTTGGGGGCGAGATGGCTTCCTATCCATAGAATAGGAAGTATGGAGAGTTTCCCATGGCCACTTTAGGGGTGACCGTATCGGCCCAAAGGGAATTTTTCAAGGCATTGTCCTAGTTCCTCTGGTTATCAGTGACTGTCTTACGGATTATGCAGATAAGGTTCTTATTGGAAGACTCTGCAACCCCATTTCCTTGGGGGTAATAGTTTGCTACATACTTAATGTGGATTGACTTATCAATGGAAAACTTAGTCAGCCTCAGAGATGAAAAGTAATAAGTGTTATAAAAAATGAGAGCGTCAGGGATGACATACCTGTTGACAATGAATTTCTCAATGAATGATATTACCTCATCTTCGTTCACCTTCCAGAGCGGGATGGCTTCTGTCCATTTGGTGAAGTAGTCAGTCGCTATGAGTATATACTTGTGCTGTCGTGAGGAGTTTGAAGAGATCTCGCCTATGATGTCTAGGCCCCATTGCTAGAATAGTCGCTAAATCATGACAAGCCTAATGGGAACAATGGGCTTTCTTTCTCGTCCTGTGGTGGTTTGGTATGCCTTGCATTTTTGAGCATAGGCATGTGAGTCTCTAAACACTATCGGCCAATAATATCCGGCTCTCAATATTTTGTGAGCAGTGGTCTCTCAGTCATAGTGACCACCTGTTGGACCATTGTGCATTTATTTTAATACATGGTTTGCATCATCTCTCTCCAAACATCGTAGCCAAATTCCATCATTTTTTTTTCTACATAAGATGCTGTTGGCCAAATGATGCAGATTGGATTTCAATATGAGTGTTATCCTCTATGATGCATCCATGTGTTTAGGACATGAACCCCACACTGGATAGAAGCGTATGTTGTGGTACCATGACTCAGGGTCCAAAAATGTTTCTGATACTTCTCGCTTATACATCAGTGCTTCGTTACTCCATAAGAGCTTCTCCTTGAGTTCCCTTTGTGCATATTTCACGCTCAGTGTTCCTGATTCTTTGGATGCCTCTTTTTGGTCTGCTAAGGCTTCTGTTGCTAGCCTACAAAGTCCCTGCCCTCGAACTATTTGTGCCAGGTTTATCTCCAGGTTAAACTCTTGAAGGGCAGTTATCCAATTCCCTCTTCATTCACCCATTTCTTTCTGCACGAAGACGGCTCTTACAGCAAGATGGGGCACGATGACTTTGGTCTTGGCCTTAAGTAAGTAAGGGTGGAAATGTTTAACGGCCTTGAAAACTGCATAGCCCTATTTCTCCACGTCTGGGTAATTAAGTTCCGCTCCTTGGAGATTCAAACTCATGTAGGAAATGGGGACTTCATTGCCATCGTCACTTTTTTGAGTGAGAATTGCGGCATATGAAATGTCGGAAGCAAAGGTGTATAAGAAGAATCCTTTGCCGAAATCAGGGCTAGCCAGCATAGGAGCTTGAGCAATGGCTTCCTTGATTCACCGAAATGCTTCCTTGGCTTCATCGCTCCATTTTTACACAACATCTTTCTTCGTCATCAGCTGCAAGGGGCATACTATTTCGGTGAAGCCTGAGATGAATTTTCTAACGAAATTAATCCTCCCAAAGAAAGATTGAATGGGTTTTTTTTTGGCAAGGGGTTGTATTCTCATGATGGTTTGTATTCTTTCAGGATCAATCACAATTCCATCTTTAGAAAGGATATGACCCAGTAGTTTCCCCTCTGTGGCTACAAAGATGCTCTTCTTGGGATTCAAAGAAATTCCATACCTTCGGCATCTTTCGAAAATATACCTCAAGTGATAAATGTGATCCCTCTTATGATATGAATACACAGTGATGTCATCCATGTACACCACTACCGATCTGTTCATCAACCCTCGGAAGGATATGTCCATAGCTCTCTGGAATGTGGCACCCACGTTAATGAGCCCAAAAGGAATTTTACAGTATGCGTAGGTGCCCCATTTGGTGTTGAAAGTTGTCTTAAGCTGATCCCCATGAGATATCAGTACCTGATTATATCCTGAAAACCCATCTAATAGGGACAACATTTTAGACCCAGAAATGCACTGAAGGATGTGTTCCATAGAAGGGACAAGATAGTTATCCTTTTGAGATGCTCTGTTAAGGTTTCTGAAATCAATACATAGCTTGATGTCTCCATTTTTCTTTCTCACTGGCACAAGATTGGCTACCCAACGGGTGTGTCTGACCGAGAATATGATTTTAGCATCCAACATCTTGTTCAGTTCATTCTTCACCAATGGTTCTAGGCTTGGATGCATGTTACGCAGCTTTTATTGGTAGGGCTTGGCCTCCTTTTCCAAAGGGATAACATGCTGCATAATACTGGTATCAAAGGTCTTTAGGTATTCATATGTCCATGCAAAGACATCCTTGTATTCTTTAAATAGTTTGATAAATGCATCCCTTTCCTGCGAAGAGCACCTCAGGCCTAGATTGACATTTTTTGGGTCTTTTTCGGTCCTAAGGTTGACCATTTCATACTTCATGGACGAGCTGTGTGTTTTGCAATTAGTAGGTTTCTTGAATTTATCATGAAATCATACAAATGCTCCATCCTAACAACTGATTTTGGAATCACATTGGTCTAATCCTTTTCCTCATCTTCCCTTTCACTCATAAGCTTGTCATGCTCCTTTTCATTAATCACTGCACTCTTGAATGTCTTCTCATAGTGTAGGAACTTAAGGATTTTCTCATCATCTTCGAAAACCTGCCAATTCGAGATGTTGTCAGGCACAGACGGTGTGAAAATTAATTCAACAAAACATTTATTTTTCTTCAGTCTAAAATCAGGAAAACGTTTAGCAGCCATATTAACCATTAGATCAACATCTTGGTTTTGGCCTCGAGGTATGTATGTAATATTAAAGGAATCAAAACTATCAATTAAATCCCATACCTCCTGTTGGTACCTCATCAGGTATGGAGAATTGTAATGTATTCTTTTCCTTACATCATCTACGATTATCTGTGAGTCATGAAAAAATTTAAGATCTTTCACATTCATACCAATGGCTTTCTTCAGGCCTTATAACAGGCCTTCATATTCAGCTGTGTTGTTGGTGCATGCAAACTCCAACTAGCTGGCCATTAGATGTTGGTTTCCTTGTGGGTCAATGAGAATACTTCCAACACCCGCACCTTCAAGGTAGTTAGAACTATCAAAATAGAGTGTCCAGAATATCGCATCTAATGTTACATCAATTGAACTAATATCTAAGAAATCAGTCCTATCATCTACTATAATACAAGATAGCTCATCAGTTGGATTATGGGAGGGAATTTCCAATTGTGTGTATGTCAAAGTTTCTTCAACGGTTTCTGCATGAAACTCTCCAAAACAGGTTTTTGTAGTATAAACATTGAAACTATGGTTCCCAAGGATGGAGTTGGTAAACATTACAGGTTCATTGGGACCATTTAGTTCTGTTACCAAATAATTCATGTATCTTTCCCTATCAACTCTCAGCATATCACCCTTTCCCTTCTGAGGCAACAAGAGATGGGACCAATCAGTCGAGAAGTATCCGCTCAATTTTGCTGACCAGTCCCTGCTAAGTAGCATTACATAGGCCTCAAGTATATAAACTACCACTATATTGATGACCTGTGTATACTGTGGTTTAGCAGCCATCCGAATCAACACATCCTTCAATTCTCCAACTACTATCACATTTGTCCTATCTAATTGCATGATTCAAGTTCCAGTTTTTTCAAGTATGGCCTAAAGCCTTTTATGGACAACATAAGGCATGATAGTGGATGAGGCACTGGAATCTACCAAGCAATTGTGGATGTTCATGTTGAAAATTTTAAATGTAATGAGGAACGATGGAGTCATATATTTAGATTTCCTCCCTATCATGGCTGCACTAACATCTTGGGGTTTTCAGTTCATTTTGGATAACGTGGCCTCCATATTTGATGATATTTGGGCTGCACTAATGGTACTAATAGCTGTGAACATTGGCTTCTTGGTTTGGGTGCTTGAGGTGGTGGGGGTTTTGCAGTTCCACTCATTCATAGCTTTCAGAAGAAAATCTCTTTGCCACATTAATTTTAATATGTCAAAATATGTGATATTGGCCCTAGACTTCTTGAGATCATCCACAATATTATAATCAATGTTATAAATAGGACATGGTAGAGTAAACATACCTGTCTTGCCATTTTTAAGTGGGAGTTTACCATGTTGAGTAGGCTTCGTTGCAGTGGGAGATGCATTTTCCTTCTCTGGGTGACTTACAACAGGGGTATTCTTGGATTGACCACCAGGCCTACTATTCTTGACAGGAAATTTGGGAGCGTATGCTTTCATAGGGCGAACATCTTGTTTTGTTCGGTCTAAGGGCTTTGTCGCACCTGGAAGCGTCCCTTTATCGCGCATGTGGATTTCATTAGCATTGATTTCTATGGTGTTATCTCCCTCGTCGTCATTCGCATCACTATGGAAATCCCACAGAACGTTAATTTGGGTTTCCTCATTGAGGGTTCTTATACTTGGTATTCATCCTTATCTCCTTGTTCTGGTTCAAACTCCTATATATGTTCTTCTTTGTTGAGGAGCGATCCAATCAGAGCCAATTCTTTTGTGTTTAAAGCCCCCTCATTAGGTGGAGCAGGAAATGTAAGCTGACCATGACCACCTTCTATTTTCTTCTGGTAGAAAGGTTTAAAGGGTTTTTTCTTATTATAATCTCCTTCCTTACCACTAGTACTCTCTCCATGATTCCTTCTCATATCAATGTCTGTGTTCGTAAGTTTCTTAATGATCCAATGCAACCCTTCCACATCCGTGGTGACCTTGTCTTTAGTTTTAGCCCCTTTTTTATCATTTCCATTATTCTTCTTGGATGTTTGAGAGACTTTCTTTTCTCCAGTTGTAGGGTGGCATGCTGTGAGGCTGATCATTTCATTTTCAACTTTCACAACTTCATCGATAGCACCTTGTAAGGTCTGTACATTACTCCTTTTAACCCACATCACTATAGGGTCAGGGAGAGCAGAGACATAGAACTCCATGAGCACCTCTTCAGTGGGTCTAGCGATGGCTGGTATTCTTTTGAACAAGGTGTTGAACTGGATGTTAAAATCTTTAACTTTCTCCTTGCTTTCCATTTTCAGACAGGATAATTCTAAAACTCAGGCTGCAAGTGTTTTGTCATCACCAAAATTGTCCAAAAAGGCCTGTTGAAAAGCATCCCAAGAGGTGATTGACGTTATACTCAAGCTGAAATACCATGTGGAGGTTGCACCAGTCAAAGTAAAAGAGAATAAGCAGCACACCACATCTTCATCGGTAACCCCCAACCTGCGCAAGGCTAGGAAGAAAGAGAAAGTATGGTTATCAGCAGTATCTCCCCGCTCAAGGTCAAAATTGGGTAACACTCTTTCTTTATTTTTGGGTAAGGGATGTTTCTACCTAGGTACCGCTATAGCATCCTATGCAAGCTAGGGAGGGAGTGCTTCTGGAGGAGGTGGGGGTTGATTCCCACCCGGAGGAGGACGTGGAGGTTGATTGCCACCTGGAGGAGGAACGTAAGCCATATTATGGGCAGGGAAGTTTTGGTTGGAGGCTTCTCCGCCAGGATTCTCAAAATCAAGTGAGGAGTTTATTTTAGAAGGGGAATCCTCATGAATTTCTTCCCAAGGGGTGTCGATACTTTGCAAGGATTCTAGCACAATATCTTAAAGAGAAGTGGACACTGATGTATCTTTGCTCAGGGTAAAGATCCTTGGCTTTCTCTTAGTTGCCGGAGGTAAAGAGTGAAAGATGGGAAGCTGAGAGAGGGAACAAGTGTAAGCCCAAGTAAGTGTTCTGACTGGTTGTTCGTGAGTGACAGGATACTCCCACAGTCTTTCTTCCTTGGGTGACCTGGAAACAGGACTTAGAGAGGTCTCTGTTTCTTCAAAATGAGGATTTTTCAAATGTGTGGTAGGATCCCTCCAACCTTTACGATCCATACATTAATCCTTTTGAATCCATGTGTGGCACTTATATATGAAATCTTGAGAAGCTGGAGAGGGCGGTTCAGGCCCTCCTTCTAGTGCCAATTTGTTGACATGGCTAATGTGCACTATGCCAACAAGGGGAACTAACCTATTCACAAGCTCCAATTAGACCTTCTTTCGTTTGGGTTGGCTAGCTCCGACGGGTTTTAAGGGACCCCGTAAACCGCTTGAACATGTCAAAATATTGCTTCTACAAGGGAGACTTCAATTAAATCAATAAAATGAAACAACTAGCCTCTATATATTAAATCCTATCTATAATACTTCTAACTACTCTAATCTATCCTATGAGAGCATGATACAGAGGTTTAAACATCATATATATGCTTAACAGGAGCGTGATAAAGAAGGTTAAACATCAAGCATGGATTCAAGCCCAAATGAATCAATCACCGAATTCACAGCTGGACAAGACATTATTAAAGCTAAATTGCAATCCAATCACTCATATAGGAATCCACATTCTTCTATGGAATTAAAACTGCAACTGATGTTTAATTTAGTTTCAAATCATAGACCATTCACAAGTTAACCATGAACTGAATCACATTCAATTTAACAAGACTAATAATGAACTGTAAGTCATCAACATGCATAAATATAAATCACATTTACATTCATGCTAGTAACGACACTTTGATCCAAAACAATACAAAGAATCTCCAACTAATGGCTACTTCTTCCCTCAAAAATAGTCCTCCCCATTCACAATAAAGCAACACTATTCTTCTCGAAAATCAAAAGCCCTCTCTCCACTTTGGAGGAATATTTATGCACACGACCCTGACTCTAGGTCTATCCTACCTCTTAATCTTCCCACTATTTCAGACATGCAAATCGAGTACATAGAGGTAGCACCTTCAGTGTGACCGCTGGCAGATAGAAAGCATAACGACCGGATCAATTCCTTTCCTGTGGAAGAGAATAGATGTTGGCAAAAGGGAGACTGTGTGTTGCCTCTCTATAATGAAGACCAGGATAGCTCTGCTTATGGAATGCATAGGCAGCATGTGGGCTCCCGACCCAAAATGCTTGCAGTCAGACCCTTAAACGCAATGCTTCTACATCCATGTTTCTTCGTATCCCCTCCTGCATCCTTTGCTTCTCACCTGTAGAGATAGCTATCATTAGCTTCATAATTGTGAGTGATATAACAGAGATATTCACATGAAACACAAATGCTGCCTCCATTAACTTTTATAACTGTGGGAAGAAGTGTGAAAAGGATCTATTTATAAAACACAATCAACATACAATTTTCCACTCAAAGCATAGGCTTGGCATAGTTTTTGAGGACTTCCTTTCATCACAATTGGATATCGGCCCCCTCTCGGGTCACAGGACCCATGCCTTCCACCTCCCTGATGCGTAATTGCACTATTGGGAGTCCACAAGCTTTCCCTTTACACTGAAAACCTGATCCCATTATAATTTCAGAAAATTTGGAAAACAAAGAAATACATAGGAAAACTCGAGTCAATCGCCCAAGCTAGACCTCAAATATTGTATGCTAGAGCCTATAAATATTGCTGGGTCTAGCCTATCGCATATTGCAATATGCACAAGCTTGGGGTTCTGCCAATCGTGATGTGTGATAGGGCTTCAGACCTGGATATATATATATATATATATATATATATATATATATATCATATTTGATAGGTCGGCGGGTCTGTTATATCATTGCGTGTAATATGCGATATGTGATTGGGGCCAGACTTGAGAATATATGCAATGCGGTTCATAAGGCCGGCGGGTCTGGAGACTAGGGTGCGCTGTTTATACACATGGATTTGGAGCTGGGCTGATAGTGATATGCGATGGGCTCTGGACCTAAAATGCATACATTTGAGTTAATAAAACCTGTCAGGTCTGGAAGGCAGGGCACGCCATATATATGTAAACCCTAGACTTAGGCCAATTGTTATATGTGACAAGCTTTCAGACACAAATATATATATATATATATATACATTGTGGCTTATAATGCCTTCGGGTCCAGCCCTTATGGCATGTGTTGTGCACCCATATTGAGTGTGATAAGTGAGAGAGGTATGGTTTATGTATTTTGTGAAGGGTTTCCTTTGTACAGGGATTTTAATGGGACAATGATGTGATGAAGGGTTTTCACTATAAGGCATTGTAATGGGAATAATAATGCGTTGAGGTTTTTGATGTGTTTAAAAAATCCCGATAAACATAGGAATGAAGGGCTTAAGCAAGGGATTTGTTGAAGGGCTGTCCCCATTTGTGAATGGAAGATTGGGCCCACCATAGAGTTAAAATTATTGGGAAGAAAAGGATCATTTAGAGAGATGATAGATCAGACTTATAGGGGGCCCATTTAAAATATGCTATCAGAGCATGTTTAGATAGAGTGGTAGTTGTGGCCACAATAGATCCTAAAGTGCACCCACACTTGTTCAAGGAAGAGTTTAGCAGTGGCTTCCACTATGATATTCTTCTTGCAGGCAACCATAATGACCATCTTGAAGAATCTATCAATGACCACAAAAGCACAATCATTGCCATGCTGAGTAGAAGGAAGGCCCAACATGTAATCCATGGACATGGACTCCCAAGGTCGACTAGGGGTAGGCAATGGAGTATAGAGGACTTTCTTCTTGATGGTCGGTTTGCCAATGGCACAGGAAGTGCAAGATTTGATGTACTTCCCAACATCCTGTTGAAGATTCAGCCAATAGAAATACTTCTGCAATACTGCCACCGTTTTCTCGACCCCGAAATGCCCAATGACTTGACTATAGTGTGCTTCACAAATCATCTTGGCACGCTCACCTGAAGGAACACAAAGGTGTCCCAGGTGGCATAATAGGGCATCCTAGAGGTGAAAATATAGAACTTGCTGACCCTCCAAGAGCGTCTGGTATGTGTGGCTGAATTATGGGTTGCTTTTGTAGAGAAGTGTCCAATCAAAAGTCTCATGCCCACAAGAGTTGAGCACGGTGGTTAATGCCATGATTGGTGGTCGGATGAGGAAATCTATAACATTATTGGTGTTTCCCTTCTTATACTTGATATTCAAATGGAACTGTTGTGGGTATGTGGACCACTTTTGATGGTGATCATTCTGCAACTTCCCTTGCTTTTGTATGAACTGCAGGGGCAGATGGTTTGTGTGGATGACCGTTTCCTTCCCCAAAATGTAATGCTTCCATTGTCGGTAGGCCTACACAATGGAATACATCTCTTTGTCATAAGTGGGATACTTTCGGACTATGTCTAAAAGTATGTCTCTATGATATGCCACTCGATTCCTCTGTTGAGTAAGGATTTCCCCAATAGCATAGTCAGAAGCATCTCTCTCAATCTCAAATGGCTATTGCAAGTCTAGTAATCTGAGAACTAGTCTAGTGCAGAGGCGATGTTTCAACTTTATGAATGCCTTTTGTTGAGATTGATACCAAAAGAATTTTTCTTTTACTCCTCCCTTGGTGACTTGACTCAAGGGCCAAGTGATATGAGAGAATCCCAACACGAACTTCAGGTAGAAATTGGCAAGACCTAGAAAGTTGCGGAGCTCTGTTAGAGTGGTTGGAGCTAGCCAATCCTAAATGACTTGGTTCTTGGTTGGATCCACATGCACCCATCGTTCATCAATAATGTATCCCAGATACTGAACCTGGGTCATGCCAAAAGTGCATTTCTCCAAATTGGCACATAGCTTGTGTTGTTGCAGTGTTTGGAGAACCTGTTGGATGTGGTGGAGGTGCTCTTCACAACTTTGGCTGAAGATGAGGATGTCATCCAAGTATACTACTACAAATGAGTTGGTGAATGGCCATAAGATGTCGTCCATTAGGCTCATGAAGGTTGCAGGAGCATTCATCAATCCGAAAGGCATACCCAACCATTCAAAAAGGGCCCTCCTTCGCTTTGAAGGCAATCTTGCACACATTGGAGGGTTCGATTGGTACCTAGCGCTATCCTGATTTCAATTCAATCTTGCTGATATTTTTCCCCCTTCAGTTGGTCCAGAAGGTCATCAATCCATGGGAACGAGTACCTATTCCAGACAATGAGATTGTTCAGCACCTGATAGTCAATACAGAGTCTCCAAGTTCCATCCTTCTTCGGTACCAATGCGATGGGACTCCTACAGGGCGATGAACTCGGACGAATGTGACATTTTTGCAAGAAACTCCTAAATCTGCCTCTTGATTTCGTCATTCTCTAGAATGGAGCGCTAATATATTGGTCCATTGGGCAGTCGCACACCTGGGGTTAGATTGATGTAGTGCTTGACCTGAAAGTGTAGAGGTACCCCTATGGGGGCGGTGAATATGTCCTCGTACTCCTCCACGACCTTGTTCATTTGTTGTCGTCGTGTGGAGAGGCCCTATTTGAAGGTCTTGGCCACTGTCTTCTTCATTCCCTGAGGGCGTATCATTAGGAAAACAAATTTCCTGGTTTTGGAAATGAGCTTACTGCATTGTTTTGCAGTAACCAAAGAGATAGTGGTAGGCAATGCTACCTCTAGTATCCTGTACAACTTATTTCCTAAAGTAACAATAACAACATGAGGCCTCGAATCATACATAGCATGTCACTTCCATAAGTATGGTTGGCATAATAATACATCACAAACATCAAGGGGATCAACGTCACATAATTCCTGATCTGTGAAGGGCTTGATGTTGTATGGAAGGTAGCATTGCTGGCTCACACGAAGATCCCTTCCTTGGTGAAGCCACCTAATGTTGTACGGTTGTGCATGTGTTGTTGTCGGTAAGCCCAATCACTTCATGACCTCTATCGAAATTAGGTTCTTTTGGATCCTGTTGTCAACAATGAACTATAGTGGGGAACCCTTTACCCACTTCTGGTAGTGGAAGAGGCACTCCTCCTCCTCTGGATCTTCAGGTTCCTCTAATCCAGGAGGATCTTGTCAATCCAGTGTATCCAAAGAGTTCAGGTCATCTTCAGCTTCATCAACTTCGCCAGTGTTCTTTAGTTCTTCTGGGGTTGGTTTCATCAATAGATCTTCATGGTGGAAATGTCACAATGTGACAATTGTTGTATATGGTTTATTTCACTAAAAGGTAATCACCCTAAACGGGAACCTAACTCAATGTATTTAACCTATGCTACAAACCTATGGTGAAAAACCTAATGCTAAACCTAATACCTAAACCCTAAGTGCATTAAAAACACCAAAACCCTATGTTAAATGACCTCTCAGGTTTGTATTACAATAAAAAAACATAAAAAACATTACACAACCACCATATCAGTCGTAAGCCGCCAAACTAACCACGTGGGGTTCTAAACCACAGAGTATTACATGTGAACAAGTGTGTTAACCTCAAGGCTTTAGAACCGCAGCGGGGTATAAATTGGGCATGTGAGCAAGTTTTAGCTCACCGCAGAAGTTAATGTAACCATGTGAGAGGTTTTGAATGATGGAAATCCAAGTGTAACCGCAACTACAGAGGTAAGTGGACACATGAGCAATGGCAGTCATAACCGCCGGGTAGATAAGCCACTAGCTGGCAGTTAGATAGGTGACCACCAAAGAACCCAGCTATTCACACGGAAATAGTTAGCCAGCGTGCAGTCAACCTAACCACCAGCAGTCCTATTTTTAACATATGGTTATATTTGTGTTTTTTTGGTGAAGTTTTGTTAAAATATTAATTCAGACACCTAGAAGCCTATCATATGTGTTAGTTGACAACTAGATCGAGACTCAAAAACCACCTAGAATGCAACCAATTCATCTCAAATTCAGCCAAAGGAGGTTGGAGTGTATTTGCAGGTCGTTTTAAAGGTAGTTTACTCATTTGAAGACATTAGAGTGCTTTTGGATTTTTTGTATGCAAATTCTAGGAGTGAGAGGTTGTTTTGTTTTCAGTGTAAAAGGGGAATTGAGAGTCGGAATTGGGAATCGTGATAGGCATTGGAAAGATGGTTCTAAGAGCTATCCATTGAAAGTGACCAGAAGTTCCTGCATGCACATTCAGTCTGCTCTATTCTCTGTGTAATCAAACTCCTTGGTTTCAAGCCTAATAAAGCGATCACACATCTTGAAAGTGGACCTGAAGATGTAGTCCATCAGGGATGAACTCCCTAATCAACTTTTCTATCTGGTATCACTATGGTGTTAATATTTTCACTGCTATTATGCATCTTTCTTATGTTTAATCAGTTGTCGTAAAGTCTTTCTTCTCAAGTAGTTTCCTCAATTTCCGCACTTTCGGTTAACAATCAATTCAATAATGGTTAATCAATTCTACATTATTTTTAACATATGATCATTTCAGATCATATAATTTGGTATCAGAGCAGGTTGTGTTTGTAGAATTTTCCATTAAATGTTAATCAGGTCAAAGTTGCAATGAGGAGAAGGAATCCTTGAGCAGATTGATCTAGAGATTGGAAAACGACAAGTCGTTCATAAGTTGACCATGACAAGATCTGATGGAGGTGAAAATACTAAAATTAAATGAGTTATGAATAGTTTCAACAAGCATTCTTGACTATGCAACAGATGTTGGGAGAACTGTATGAAGACAAGAAGGTGAGAGATGCAGCTTCTTCTTCAAGGACATTGAAGAAGGAAAAAGGTAAAGGAAAGGTTGATAAACCACCTTCACCTCCATCATCTCCATCATCGCCTTCTCCTTCTTCTTCTTCTTCCAGTACAGAATCTGAAATAGAAAAGAAACCGAAGAAAACCTCTCTTTTGAAACTTGATGTAAAATTTGAATTACCTATTTATGCTGGTGAAATGAATTAAGAAAAGTTAAATAACTAGATTAAGCAGATAGAAGTGTATTGTCATATTCAGAACATCTCTGATGATGAAATGAAAATTTAGTTAGCCACACTTAGAATGGGGGGACCAACTTTTTTCCAGTGGGAAAGTAAAACTCAAATAGATGTAAAGCAAAAAGAAAAGATCATCTCTTCATGGTCTAAGTTTTAAAAGCTCTTAGGAAACAATTCTATCCTTTGGGATACATGCAGTACGCTGTTATTGATTGGCAACATCTAAGGCAAGGTAAAGGGTGGAGTGTTCAGGAGTTTACTCAGGAGTTGAGAAAAAAAGCATTGGCACTTGGTATTTCATTGGATACACATGAAACTTTATTAAAATACATTGGTAGTTTACATTCATATTTGTGGCATACATTATTGATGTTTAATCTTGATGATTTTGATGAAGTGTGTGTTCATGCCATACATATTGAATCAGGTGGCAAGCCATTCAAGTTTTCATAGAAACCATCTAGACAATTGGAAATCAAGGATTCCAAAGACAACAAGAAGGAGGGTAATTTGAAGTGAAAGAGATGAATGATAGCTCAGAAGGAAGGTGAAATACCTACTTGTACTCATTGCCAGAGGATCAGACATGATGAGTCCAAATGTTGGAAACTTCACCCAGAACTCAAACTGAAGAAGTTCCAGAAGAAGAAAGGTGAAAATAAGGCCAACACAGCAATACAACAATATTTGGGCTCCGACTCAAGTGATGAAGGTAAAATAACCGCAATGGTTTCAACAGGTAAAACTTTTGAAATGGTTCAAGTTCTAGCACTTCTATACCTTCTTCAAACCGAAATCATCTAAATGAGGATAAAAGGGTTTAATTGTTTCACATAAGGATAACTTCTAAGCACACAAAGATAGATACATTATTTGACAGTGGATCACAAGAAAATTTAATATCTGAAGATTTAGTTAAGAAATTGGGTTTGGAGACATATAATCATCCAAGATCATACCCTCTAGGTTGGCTAAATAAAGAGACTCGGATTAATGTCACAAAGCAGTGTCGATTAAAATTTTCCATAACAAATCACTACATTAATGAAGTAGATTTAGATGTGATTCCAGTAGATATATGTGGAGTAGTGTTAGGAAGGCCTTATCTCTATGGTCGTGATGTAGTGGTTTATAGGAAAGAGCATAAATATCATCTTAGGAAATATGGGATTGAATTTATTGTCAGGGCACATAAACTTAAAACACACTTGGATTTAGTTTTAGTTAATGAGATGAAGAGATCGATAAGTACAAGTAAAAAATATGTACTTACAGTTGTGAAAGAACAACATAAGGATCGATAGGATGCTTTTTCAGGTTGTGAGTCTCAATTCAAAGATAGATTGGTTAAAGTGGTAGATTCTTTTCAAAAACTAGTTAAGGAACCAAAATATCTTCCTCCAAAAAGAGAAATACAACATGAAATACAATTAATGTCAGATTCCCCTCTTCCTAATATTGGAATGTATTGCCTATCAGTTATAGAGAATGAAGAAATAAAGAAACAAATACAAGAATTGGATGAAAAAGGTTTTATTCGGCCTAGTTCATCTCCATGTGGCTCACCCATAATTTTGGTTCCTAAGAAAGACAGGACATGGATAATGTGTGTCGACTTGAGGGCCTTAAACAAAATAACAATAAAAAATAGGTATCCTCTTCCCAGCATAGATTATTTAGTTGATTAGCTGAAAAATGTTGTCTATTTCACTAAGTTAGATTTAAGAAGTGGGTATCATCAAATCCGCATAGCATAAAATGACATCTGGAAGATTGTATTCAAAACTAGACAAGGACTATTTGAATGGTTGGTAATGCCTTTTGGTTTGTGTAATGCACCAACAACTTTCATGTGGGTTATGAATGATGTTTTCCACCCATACATTGATAAATTTGTCATAATCTACTTATATGACATTTTGATTTTCAGTTCTAGTATAGAAGAACATGTTAAGCATGTTAAGCAGGTTTTTGAAGTATTGAACAGAGAACAGTTGTACCTTAAACTGTCTAAATGTGAGTTTGCGAAAACTTCACTAAATTATCTTGGTTACATAGTTGGAGGTGGAATTTTAAAAATAGATCTAGTTAAAGTTGATGTGATTGTTAAGGGGCCAAGACCATAGAATGTGACTGAAGTTAGAATTTTTTTAGGTGAAGTTCAGTACTGGAGAAAATTTATTGCTCAGTTTTCTTTGATTGCTTCACCATTACATGCTTTAATAGGCTCTAAAGTTCCCTTTTAGTGGGGAGGTAAACAACCAAAATATTTTGATGCACTTAAGCAGAACATAGTCACAACACCAATCTTAGCTTTAATAGATATTCAACAACAATTTGAAATTGAAACAGATGCTAGTGGTTATGCAATGGGTGCAGTCTTAGTTCAAAAAGGGAAACCAATTTGTTTTCATTCAGAAACTTTTTCTAAAGCAGTAACGAATTATCTAACATGTGATAAATAAATATTTTCTTTGGCTGAAAGTGTTAAGAAATGGAAACATTATTTAATAGTTAAGGAAATAGTGATTCACACATATCATCATCCGATTCAATACTTACGGTCTCAAACTAAGTTGCAAAAATATCGTCATTACAGATGGATGGGATTTCTTCAGCAATTTCACTGAGTAATTAAGTACAAGAAAGGTGTCACAAACAAGGTAGCTGATATGTTATCTAGGACATATTTGAATGTTTTTATAGTTCTACATAATAGCTCTTTAAAGCATGAATGTTATATAGAACAATATAGAATGGATTTTGATTTCAAAGATATTTATGAATCACTAACTCATGGTGCTCAGGTGGAAGAAATAAATTATCATGTTCATGACAGGTTGTTATATCATATGGGTAAGTTATGCATACCACAGACAAAAAGAGTGCATGTTGTCCAAGAGGCACATTCTTCTTGCATTTTACGACATTTTGGAGTAAGCAAAAGAATGGCACAAGTTCAAAGGTATTGTTACTAGCCTCGTATGTATGAAACTATTGTTAAATGCATTAAATGATGTGTGATGTGTTCAACTAGCAGACTGGGCAATCGAAATATTGGTTTATACATGCTAGTTCTAGTTCCTTTGCGACCATGGGACATCATTTCCATGGATTTTGTTGGAGGACTTCCTATGTCCAGGAGAGGGCATGATTACTTGTATGTTGTGGTTGAAAAATTCAACAAAATGTGTATTCTTAGAAAAAGCATGTAACAGTTGAACAAACTGTAAAGATGTTCTTCGATTAGGTATGGGCTCATTTTGGGTTACCTACTTCTATTATTTCTGATTGAGACACTAGTTTTTTAGGAGAATTTTGGTCCACCTTATGGGAACTCATGGACACAAAGCTGAAGAAGAGCACAACTTTTTATCCACAAAGCGATGGGCAAACTGAAGTGGTAAACAGGACAGTCATACATATTCTTTGAGGGTATTACAGTAAACATCCTAAATTATGGGATGAATCGTTATCTTATGTGAAACATTCTTACAATCGAGCCTTACATTCATCCACTAATTGATCACCATTTGAAACATGTTTTGGGTATCTATAGAAGTCACCAATGGATTTCATGTTTGGTGAAGAGGATAAAGTGGGTGAACATGATGATGCGAACAAAGCAGTTAAGTTCATTCAATGGATACAACAGATACATACAACAGTGCAGGATTAGTTTTAGAAGAGTCAAGCCAAGTATAAAATGTGTCATGACAAGCATTGAGTTGATCATCATTTTCAAGTCGATGATCAGGTATGGTTGTATATTAGTGATGACAAGTTGAAAGGAGAAGGTGAGAAATTGAAACCCATCAGGTATGGCCCTCTCAATATTATAGAAAAGATTGGAAATAATTATTTTCGATTAAATTTACCTCCTTACATGCGAATCTACCTAGTTGCAAATGTGGAAAATCTGAAATTGTATGAACCTCCGATGATCATGGATCGCGAGGAAGATACACATATTCCGACTATTGATGATTTGGCACCTGAGTAAATGAATGAGTTGCAGGAAGATATCATCTTGGATAGGAAGATTCGACCTTCAAGGTGTGGAGATGTTGAATATATTCGAGTAGGACTCAAGGGCATGAATCCAAGCAAGGCAAGGTGGATGGAGATAAGAAAGTGAGGGAACTGTACCCTCACATGGTATCTGCTTAAAATCAAAATTTTGTGGTCCAAAAGCTTTTAAGTGGAGAGGATTGATCTACGAGGATCTTGTCTATCTAGTGTATCTGGAGAGTTCGGGTCATCTTCAGCTTCGTCAATTTCGATAGTATTCTTCAGTTCTTCTAAGGTTGGTTTCGTCATTAGATCTTCATGGTGCAAATGTCACACTGTGACACTTATTGTATGTGGTTTATTTCACTAAAAGTTAATCACCCTAAATGGGAATCTAACTCAATGTATTTAACCTATGGTGAAAAGCCTAATGCTAAACCTAATACCTAAACCCTAAGTTCATTAAAAACATCAAAACCCTAAGTTAAATGACCTCTCGGATTTGTATTACAATCAAAAGACATTAGAAACATTACAAAACCACCATATTAGTCGTAAGCCATCATATTGACTGCGTGGGGTTCTAAATCGCAGACTATTACATGTGAACGAGTGTGTTAACCTCCAGGAGTTGGAACCACAACGGGGTATAAACTGGGCATGTGAGCAAGTGTTAGTTCATCGCAGAAGTTAGTGTAACCACGTCGGAGGTTGTGAATGGTGGAATGCCAGGTGTAACCGCAACGACGGAGGTAAGTGGACACATGAGCAATGGTAGTCGTAATCGCCGGGTGGGTAAGCCACTAGGTGGCAGTCAGACAGTCGACCGCCAAAGAAGCTAGTTGTTCACATGGAAACAGTTAGCCAGCATGCAGTCAACCTAACCACCAGTGGTCCTATTTTTAATATATGGTTATATTTGGGTTTTTTGGTGAAGTTTTGTTAAAATATTAATTAGGAGACCTAGAAGCTTATCCTATGTGTTAGTTCACAACTAGATCGAGACTCAAAAACTACCCAGAATGCAACCAGTTCATCTCAAATTCAGCCAAAGGAGGTTGGAGTGTATTTGTAGGTCTTTTTAAAGGTAGTTTACTCATTTGAAGACATTAGAGTGGTTTTGGAGATTTTGTATGCAGATTCTAGGAGTGAGAGGTTGTTTTCTTTTCAGTGTAACAGGAGCATCGAGAGTTAGAATTGGGAACTATGATAGGCATTGGAAAGCTAGTTCTAAGAGCTATCTATTTGTAATGACCAGAAGTTCCTGCGTGCACATTCGGTCTGGTCTATTCTCTGTGTAATTGAAATCCTTGGTTTCAATCCTAATAAAGTGGTGGCCCATCTTGAAAGTAGACCTAGAGACGTAGTCCATTAGGGACGAACTCCATAATCAACATTGTTTTCCGGTATCGATGTGCTTTTACTATTTTCACTACTGTTATGCATCTTGCTTTTGTTTAATCAGATGTCGTAATGTCTTTATTCTCAAGCATTTTCCTCAATTTCAACACTTTCAATTAACAATCAATTCAATAATGGCTAATCAATTCTACATCAATTTTAACATGATTAGATCATCCTCCTTCTAGAACTTCGTGGTGGAAACGATGGTGTTGGGCTCCACATCGATAATCTATTTCCCTTTGTCATTCTCCTTTTCAGGTTCTGAATCAGAGTCAGAACATGCATCTCATTCTGAAGCCTTTAGCTCAACCACCAATTACTGCTTGGCCCAATACTCACTTGTGTTGTGAGTGGAGCTCTTATGAAACTCACACCACTTTCCTATGTCCTTCATTGGCTTCATGGTATTTTTATTTTATTTTAGATTTGGTGGGTTGTCCTGGGCCACTCCTCCTTGGTTTTGTCCTTTTTTCTATAGTTTGGGGGCACCTTTCCCTTGCTTCGGATTCGCAGATCCAAAGTCTTGCTTCTTCTATTTAAACATTTTCTTGACCTTGAGAGCATATTGATATGCTGTGATGAGTGAGGAGATGTCCAGGAATTCCATCTCGTCCTAGATGTACCTGTGCAAGCAGCTGCGGTACTTGAGAACCAAATGCTTCTTAGAGTACTTGATACCCAACTTCGTGCAAATGGTATGAAAAACATTCGTAAACTATGGCACATCTTGGTCCCTTCCTTGTCACAGCTTGTCCACTTTATGTATTTATCCTCATAGCTCCTGACAGGGTAATACTGCTCCTTGATGGAATCCTAAAACGAGTTCCAAGTGGCTACAGCTGAAAATAGTGAGTTTGTACTTTCATCCTTCTGCTCACAGTAGGTTTCCCACTAGTCCTTGACATGGGGGGCTGCTTTGAGAAGTGAAAAAGTGATTTTTCCCGGCTAGAAAAATAATGAAGAGAAAAATATCCTTCTAGCAGATTTAACCATTTATCTACAACATCTGCATCTATCTAACCCTCAAATATGGGAATTTCAAAGTTAACTTGTACCTTAAAGGGTGTGGCACCTCTAGAGTAGCTGCTGGAAGTAGATGCATCGCCCTTGGGTAGTCGTAGAAGGATCTAGGAAAAGTTGTCCATCATCGCGTTCCTTTATCGCTTGATGGATTATTCGAGCAAGATTTTGATAAGATCTCCTACCCCCTCGTCTTTCTTTCCATCTGCCCTGGGAGGTCGTCGGGATTTGTGAGGCCAGTCTTGAAAATGTTCAACTAGTTTGAGCACTAACTCCTTATATCCTGACCTCGTTGGGGACATGCAAAGAAAAACAAACAAAAAGCAGACTTCTCTGATACCATTGATATGGATTTAAATAGGAATGCAACAAATTACAGATATAACCATAAATACAAATATGCAGTAGAAATAACACTTCATTTCATTAATATCAAATACTAAAATATGCTTACAAATAGAATGGAAATAAGACTAGCTCGAGCGATGTTAGCTTATCTCTAAGAAGAGATGTGGTGGCTACATGCCTCTAAAATGTGTTACAATGAGGCTCAAGGGCCTGTTTATTATTAAACAATAAGAGTAAACCCTAAACAACCAACACCCTAACCCGAGGAGATGTAACGCCAAGAGTTTATGGGCCCCGTTGGGGTTAGTTAGACAACCAACTTCGTAGGGTTGTGACTTGGTCATATTATCTCCATTTGACGCACAAGATACCCCATTAGAAATATCTCTCCAAGGACTACAATGGAAAAGATGATTTTATTCCAAAAATGCTCGTGATACATTGCCAAAAAAACGTTGTTTAGGGCCTCAAAACAGCTCCACAAGTTTAGGACCCGAAAAATGCTAAAAATACTAAACTGTGCTACAATTAAGGAAACTGAAAAACTGAAAGAAACAATGGTGGGGGTCCAAGTGGAATTGGAGGGTGGCTACCAATATCCACCTAGATCATCTCTTTAGCACTACCACTTTGCAAGACAAAGAAGAAATTTGAAATATATGTGCAACCAACTAAATAAGTTGGAAATGTTGTTGCAACATATATAGATGGTAATCTCATGTTGCAAAAGGAGGTGTTGGCCCACTCCCCTTTTTGATAATTTTTCAACATTTGAATTTGATTCCCCGTGAATGTGATCAAATGATATGACCCTAAAGATTCTAATAAGCTCCATAATTTTAATCATGCTTTGATCCAATAAAGAAGTGTACAAGGAAGTATAACCTTTCACCCAATCTAAAACAACCTTTGAATCCCCTATGACTTCTAAGTTTATATTGTTTAAGTGGCGTAATTAAAATGACTAACATAAACTACTAATTCATATTATTGTAGCTTTTGTTAGGTAGTCATATTTTTTCTCCTAGACTAAATTAGTCATTTATGTTAGTCATTTTTAGTAATATTACTTATTAGCTAGTCGTATATTTTAACTGGTGACTAAAATAGTCATTTATGTTAGTCATTCTTAGTTGTGTCTCCTAATATTGCTATTTTTTGGTAGTATTTCACTTGGAAGAGTTGTGGTGACTAACTTTTTTAGTCACCTAGTCACTAATTTCACCATTTTATACTAGTGATTATCCTTAGAAGTAGTAAAGGGAACCCAAAACAGACATCAGATTGATCTATGCTTAGCTGATTCCAACCCTATCCGAGTTAAAACCATATAATTTGGCCCTGAGAGAACGTTGAAAATCAACCCATCTCTTTCTGTTCAACAAGAAGGAAAGTTGTGCAACATGCCAAAGGAATGCCTGGATGCCTTTTCTTGGAATTACAAAGAAATGAAGGGAGTGCACCCCTCGGTGTGTACTCACCACATTTATATCAAAGAAGGTTGCAAGTTAGTCCGACAACCCCAAAGAAGGATGAATTCATATCTTAAAGATATAGTCAAAGAACTACAAAAGCTGCTAGATGCACAATTCATTTACGCTATCTCAGATAGTTAGTGGGTCTCTCATTTGGTGTTCGTTCCAAAGAAAAATGGTAAGTTGAGGATTTTTTCCAATTACAGGATGTTAAACAAAGCCACAAAGAAGTACCATTTCCCTCTACCTTTCATCGACCGAGTGCTAGATGGCCTGGCAGGGAAAACATTTTTCTCTTTTCTAGATGGATTCAGTGAGTACAATCAAATCCATATCAGCCCGGAAGAATAGGATAAGACCACCTTCACTTGTCATTGGGGTACTTTTGCCTATAGGGTCCTTCCTTTTGGCCTATGCAATGCTCTTGCCACTTTTCAGAGAGCAGTCCTGAGTATCTTTGCCGAGTTAGTCCATGATGCGGCAGAGATTTATATGGATGATTTTACACTGTATGGATGTGATTTCTAGGAGGCTTTTTCCAACTTACGCAAGGTGCTACACAAATGCATTGAAATGAAATTGTCTCTTAGTCCCAAAAAATGTGAATTCTTGACGACTACAGGGACTATGCTAGGTCATTCAATATCCCAACAAGGACTGGAGGTAGACCCAAACAAAATAGTTATCATCTAAAGGGTCCCACCTCCACAAAGGTAGAGAGATGTCAGAAGTTTTCTAGGGTTATCTTAGATACTACTGAACATTTATAAAATACTTCAGCAAGTTGGCTTCTCCTTTATTTGGGTTGTTGGCCAAAGACTCTGAGTTTGTATGGTCAAAAAGTTGTCAAGAGGCCCTGGACACCCTAAAGGACAAGTTAACCACTGCACCGATTCTCAGAGGCCCAAATTCCTTTTCATATACATGTTGATGCCTCACACAAAGCCATAGCAGCATCCCTGGGTGAGATAGATGAAAAATTTCCTTATGCCATTTACTTTATCAATAAGAATCTGTCAAAGGTCGAACTGAACTACATAATGACCGAAAATGAGCTCCTGGCTATTGTGCATTCATTGAACAAATTTAGGCATTATATTACATGCTATCAAACATTTGTATATACTAACCATGTTGAAATCAAATATTTAATGAATAAACTTGATGTGAATGCCTAGATTATTAGATGGTTACTTTTATTACAACAGTTTGATCTAGCTATTGTTGATAATCCTGACAAGGAAAATGTTGTTGCATATTTTTTGTCCAGATTAACTTTGCTTGCAGGTGAGGAGGGAATGGTTTATGATCAGTTACCGGATGATAACTGATTCGCCATTTCAGTTATCTCTCCATGGTTTGCTGACATAGAAAACTATTTGGTATCTTCACAGTTCCCACAGAATTTGTCCTCCAAAGAGAAAAGAAAGATTCAAAGGAAGAGCACCCCCTTCACTTGGATTGGGGGCAACCTCTTCAAACTAGCCTTGAATCAAATTCTGAGAAGCTGTGTTAGGGAGGAGGAAGTCTTTGACATCCTTCTAACCTGTCAAGATGGGCCTTGTGGAGGTCACTTTGCAGCAAAGAGGACAACATTTAATGTGTTACAAGCTGGTTATTATTGGCCCACTCTTCATCAGGATGTGAAAAGATATACTAGTCAGTGTGATCAGTGCCAAAGGATTGGAAAGCCTACTCCAAGAGATGAAATGCCTCTGCAAGCTCAAGTGACTCGTGAGCCATTTGATAAGTGGGGCATGGACTTCATTGGACCTTCCAAGAAAAAGTAGTTTATCATTGTATGCACTGACTATCTAACTAAGTGGGCTGAAACCAAGGCAATCAAGGTAGCAACAGAGGAGAATGTGGTTGAGTACCTAAGGGAGAATGTATTTTACAAGTTTGGGTACCCTAGAGAACTGGTCACTAATCAAGACAGCTAGTTTACCTCCAACATGATTGAAGACTTGCTAAGCCAACACAAGATCAAGCATATAATCTCCACTCCCTATCACCCACAAGCTAATGGGAAAGTGGAGGTGACGAACAGAGAGTTGGAGGTCATCCTGACCAAATTGGTCAGATATACTAGTTTAGACCACCTAGGCCTATAATACCACCTGGAAGACCACCATTAGATTCACACCCTATGAGGTGGTCTATGGGAAAAAGACCCTGCTGTCCATTGAGTTTTAGTATAATACATTGAGGATGGTAGCCCAACTAGATCTAGATCTCAGTAGTGCACAAAAATAGAGATTGCTCCAGTTGAATGGTTTAGGTGAGTTCAGAATGTAGGCCCTCCTACACACAGAGGTAACTCAAATTCAGAGGTAGATCTGGCATAATAAGAACATCAAGGATAAGAAATTTCAAGAAGGTGATTGGGCTTTGTTATATGACTCAAGATATAAATACTTTAAAGGAAAGATAAGGACAAGATGGTTAGGGCCTTATGTTATAGAGAGATGTCATGATAGTGCTTCAGTGTAGATCAGAACCATAGATGCAAAGGCCATTCATTTACTTGTTAATGGGCACAAATTGAAAGTTTAAAAAAGGTCATTGTCAAAGAAAGAGTTGATTGATGGTATCAATAAAACAGTGATGGTGGTGGAGCAAGACTTAGCTCCTGTCTCATCATGTCACTAAGAAAAAGAAAAAAATAAGAAAAAAATAAGGAGACTCAGGTGAAAACCTCCATGAGGCACTTGAGTCCCACTATTGGGTTGAAAACCTCTTGGGGCAGCCTAATGGTGTATAAAAAAAGAAAGAGAGAAATAAAAATGTCTATGGGTAAAAACCTCTCTTGAGGCACCTAGGGCAAGCAACTAGGATGAAAACCTCTTGGAGGCAGACTAGTTGTTTTCAAAAAATAAAATAAAATAAAAAAGAGAAAAGAAAAATCATGAAAATTTGTTTGCATGTCAGCAAGAGGACGATCAGAGAGAAAAGGAGAATCAAAAGGGACCTATTCCACTCATGTTTTTATTTCTTCATTCATTATCCTTCATCATTCCACCATCCCCTTCATTTTTTTCACTGATTTGCCTCAGTTTGCAAGGGTATTATGTTTTCTATAGGATTCCCTAAAAACCTACAGGATGATCTTGTAGGAATTACAGTGGCTTGGGAATCCTAAAGGAAGTAACCCTAGGGCAAGGAAATTACTTACACATGTCAAAGAATAAAATTCCTACATCTCCACTTCATTACCATACATCTCTCCACCTTTATCACCCCTGCATTCATCATTAAAAAAATCAGTTTTCAAAAAAATTACAGTCTTCAAGAAAAAACACAGAGAAAAAAATGAGACAGAGAGAAAAGGGGAACAACACCTGAAGGTTATTTTTCATTATTCACACACCCCTAGACCTCCTCTCTGTCCATGTTCATCATCCTCAGGTCCCAGTAGTAGAAATGATTAAATATTCTGAGGGAGAAGTAGCTACAAGACATTCTGTAGGAAATCTTGTAGTAGCCTATCCCACAGAATAAAAACCATAAGTTGCAACTCTAGAGAAGCAAAAGCACCATCATATTCAACACCATGTACCTGCATATCAAGGTAATCATCAAAGGTAAAAAAAATAAGAAGGAGAGATCACATGTAGCCAACATACAACAAAAACCTCATTTCTACAACAAACTGTAGCAAGGTATTGTTACCACTGGTAAGTATCTCGCTTCACTCTCTCATTTGCATAATGTAATCAAAAGATGGAAAGATTGTGGACAAGTTGGTTTATAAGTGAAAGGTGGCTAGTTAACTTGGCCACTTTTGTTTAGTCAACAAGGACAAAACAGTTAGTCCTCACACACATGGTAGAAGTCAATTCAAAGAAAAGAAAAATGATGTCAGAAGCAGTTGAGACTACATATGCTCAAAGTGGGAGTTGATTATGAGGTGAGTGGAATGATGATGTGTTAGTGGGAAGCAATAGTCCAAAAATAGAAATTCGTACCTTGGCTAACAACACACCACCTCACTCAAGTTGACTAGAATAGGAAATAAACGTTGATCCCCATGAACTCATGCATTCAACTTCTCAGGGCCCACTCTAGCAAGGTCGCTCTCATCCCCAAACAACCTATAAGAGAGGAAAACTTCATTTTCTTTCTTGCACAAGACATCCTACAAGATCCTATAGGATCATACAGGAATCCTACAGGATATAGTCAGGCAGTCTACACGATTGGTAGAGAGAAGTTTCAGAGGGGGAAACAGAGGGGTTGGCTACATAAAGCACTATGAGGAGGTAGGATCTACATTTACTCCCATTTTTCCAAGTAAAAAGAATAGAAAAATCTCCTAGTTTGATTGAAATTGATAGCTGCATAAGGGAATTGTATCCATAGAAATTTTAGTCTCATCTCCTCCTTCATTGAAATTTTGTATCATACATATCTGCTCCTCAAATTCAACAAACAAAATGACAAGGAGGTTGAATAGAAGGAAGCCCATTAAAACTATAAGGATTCACCAACACCCTCCTGTGCTAGAAATATCCACAAGGAATAATTGGATGGGGTACTTTGAGAAATTGAGGGGGTATGATGATGAAGTGCCCTAAGATTTTTCTCTCTCCCTCATTTCACTCACTAGAACTGATCTGGAATTGATCCAAGACAAACAATAAGGTATTACAAACTCATGTGCATGGATGTATCTATGTTATTTTATGCAACGGATCAATAAGATTGTGAAATACACAGGCAATGAAGCAGTTAAAGAAAACATAACAGAAAACACATATAAAAACAACAAGTTTAATAAGGAGTTCACCCAATACTCCTGGGCTATGTCTCCTAGTCCAACCTTCAGTGGTGGCCTCTCTATTATGTTTTCAGAGTAGAGTTTTTACAATAGTGAGCTCAATTTGAGTCTCGCACAACAAATATAAATTAGCAAGACTGTACTTGGATTCCCCAAGTCTCTGGAGTACACAGACTCTCTTTATTGACTCTCAACCTCTATTGGTCATGGTAGTATGAGCCCAATCTCAGACTCATACATGACAAGTATTACAGAGGTGTGCACTTGAACCTCTCAAGCCTTCTTTGGAGTGCACAGACTTTCTGACTCTCTCTGCCTCTATCTTAATACTGGCTCGATGTTGCCTTTGCTTCTATAGGTCAGCTTGGCTCCTTCTTTCTACTTTCAGCTTACTACCTACTGCTCTTCGCTTACTGCTTTCTCTGTTGGTTGGTGGCTTTAAATCCAATATGCTTCTTGACTATTCATTTCCGCCTTCTGGCTTTCTGGTTCCCCTGCCTCTATCTGTTTGAATCCCTCTATCCTCTATAATCAATCATTGTATAACGCCTCACAGGGATGTGGCCACCTATTTCATAATGGATGAGTGTCAGTTCTTTTGGAAATGTTTGAAACGATTGTTTTTTTCGTTAACTCCAAGAATACCTACGAAACATAACCTTCCGCTAATGCATTGTCCATATCGGACTTCAAATCCTATACAACTTTGCCTGTTGACCCTGTCAAATCTAGTCATCCATCGGAATGCGTATCCTCCATTGATCTCAAGACACCAGATCCTACGGTCATCGTTCATATTGGGTGGCTAAGTAGCATGATGTTTACCCATCCGATGTGAATGGTGTTGGGTTGTGTTATATTATTTCCATGACTAGCCCACGTAGTTAACCAGGGGTTAGAGGGGGGGAGGTCACAGTGGGTTTGAGGGGTACCCATAACCCCACCTTATGGGGTCCAGGGTAGTGCCCCAGAAAATTTTGGTTTTGGACCCTATGTTAGGCTGGGCAGACCCACCTATGGTTTTGTGCATGATTTTTGCACATGTTTTTTGGACGGGATGGTTTTTGGTCCATGGTATTGGATGTGATGGTTTTCGGTCCATGGTATTGGATGCTTCGGCATGTATAAATATGTATTATAACATTGAAAGGAATATAATGAAAAGTCAAGCTGGTAGTCCTGGTTTTGGGATCGAGGGGAAAATCTCTGTGTATATGTGTTTTATGTGTTATGCTCTTGCATTGTTTATCTTCTGTGTTTTAGAATTTGTATGCAGGTAATTTCTGTATGGGGTTAAGACCTACATTTGGTATCAAAGAAATTTTGGCTTCAAGGGGACACCTTTGTTGCTGAGGGGTTTCACTTGGGTCTATGGTAGACCTTATTCAGTGGGAGATCTATGAGATCGATTCTGGTGGTGAAAAAAGATGACAAGCAGTGGAAAGATGGAGATCGAGAAATTTAATGGTCAGAGTTCTAAGTTGTGGAAACTCAAAATGGAGGATCTGTTGGTGGATAAAGATCAGTGGATCACGGTAGATTCAAGTACTAAACCAATGGGAGTGTCTGATGAAGAATGGAAGAAGTTGGATCGAAAGGCAAAGAGCACAATACGATTGTGTGTCTCAGATTCAATATTGCTAAATGTATCAGGGGAAGCTAGGGTGAAGGCTTTGTGGGACAAGTTAGGGACTTTGTACCAATCTAAGTCTCTGGTGAATAAATTGTTCCTGCGGAAAAAGCTGTATAACCTGAGGATGAAAGATGGAGACTCGGTGACAGAGCATCTGAATGCATTTAATACTATGGTAAGTCAGTTAGCATCTGTTGATATTAAAATTTCATTCGAAGATAACTGCATCAGTTTTTTGTGTTCTCTATCAGATTCGTGGGATAGTCTGGTTATTGCAATAGGTAGCAATGCAACTGCCTTGCAGTTTGATGAAATATTCTTAGCCTTGTTGACGAAGGAAATGAGATGGAAAAATATGGAGAGCTAGAATGGTCATGCCTTGTATGTATGAGGACAGTCTAAGAACAGAAACAAAAATAAGTCATCAAGTGGGAGATCTAAACCTAGAGGGAGATCTAAATCTCTAGGAAAACCTGTAAAGGTGGTGTGCTGGAAATGCGGAAATGAAGGGCACTACAAAAGGGACTATAAATCTAAAGCTCCTGACAAAGGAAATGGATTTGATGATGCTCCTTCTGCAGAGGCGAAAACCACCTTAGATGAAGGTGGGGATGTGTACTTGGCCTCTTTAAGTACACATGTAGATCATGAGGCATGGTTGATTGACTTAGGTGCATCCTTTCACTTCACTCCCCATAGAGAGTGGTTCTGCGAGTATGAGAAATATGATGGTGGTGATGTCTTCTTGGGGGATGACAAGAAGGCTAGAATCGTTGGTCGGGGAAAATTAAAATTGAAGTTGTAAGGTGGAAGGGTTAGAACACTTCCAGGTGTTCTGCATATTCCTGCATTGGCCAGAAATCTAATTTCTGTAAGAAAGTTGGACGATGCAAGTGTAAAAATAGTGTTCGAGAAGGATATTTGCAAAATGGTTTGGGAAACACTAGTATTGATGTGAGGAGTTAGGATTGGAACTCTGTACAAGCTGCAAGGTAGCACTGTTATTGATGGGTGTAATAGTTTTGTGATTCCTGAAAGTGGAGTAGAAAATCTAGTGGTCTCTAGAGAGAAGACCATGTTGTGGCATCAAAGTCTTGGACATATTAGAGAGAAAGGCCTTCAAATACTTCATGGTAGAGGTATGGTAGAAGGTATGAGTAATAGCTCTCTATATTTTGAATTCTGTGAAAATTATGTATATGGGAAGCAGAATCTAGTGAGTTTCCCCTCTGATGGTAAGAGGGCAAAACAAATATTAGAGCTTGTGCATAGTGATGTGTTTGGACTTGTGAAGGTTCCATCACTGGGTAATTCTATGTATTATGTATCATTTATAGATGACTTCTCAAGGAATACATGGATATGTTTCCTTAAGAAGAAATCTGAAGTCTTTGACAGGTTTAAAGAATTTAAGGCTCTCATGGAAAATTAGACAGAGGAGAAGATAAAGGTGCTGAGGACAGATAATGGTGGATAGTTCTGTAGCAAGGAATTTGAAGAATTTTGTAAGAAGTGTGGTATATCATGTCAGAAGACTACTCCATATACACCTCAGCAAAATGGAGTTGCAAAAAGAAGGAACAAGACATTGATGGAAAGGGCAAGAAGCATGCTCAGTGGTGCCGGGTTAGGACAGGAGATCTAGGCAGAGGTGATGGATATTGCATGTTACCTAGTCAACAGGTCACCTTCATCAGCATTGGAGGATAAGACTCCACAAGAGGTATGGACTGGTAAGAAACCCTCTCTTTCACATCTAAGGGTATTTGGATGTGATGCATATGTACATGTTCCAAAGGAGAAACGAACCAAGTTGGATAGTAAATCTGAAAAGTGCATCTTTATTGGGTATAAGGATGGTTTAAAGGGTTATAAGCTTTGGAACCCAGTAACAAGGAAGGTTTTGTACAACCGAGATGTGGTGTTCAGAGAGGTGAAAGATGTTATTAAACATGAAGTCCAACCAAAGGAACCTGAGAAGATAGAGTTTGAAATAAAGGAGGAAGAATCAGACTCTACAACAGAGGAGGAATCAGAAGATGAATTGCCACAAACTCCGACTATGAGAGGATCGATTCAAGAAACAAGGCAACTAGAAAGGTATATTCCATCTGCTTTCTGTTCAAATTTTGCTTTGTCTGTTATGGATGATGATCCTAGAACTATGAAGGAAGCAGTGGATTCAGAGGATGGAAAACTCTGGAAAGAGACCATGGTTGATGAAATGGCATCTTTGCACAAAAATGAGGCTTGGGATCTGGTGGAGTTGTCGGCTGGAAGGAAACCAATTGGCAGCAAAGGGGTGTTCAAAAAGAAGACAAATGTAGAAGGAAAAGTGGAGAAATACAGAGCTCGGTTGGTAGCAAAAGGTTGTTCCCAGGTGCCAGGAATTGATTTTCGTGATATTTTTTCTCATGTTGCCAAGGTAACTTCTATTAGATTACTTCTATCGATTGCTATTCCTTTTGATTTTAAGGTAGAATAGATGGATGTGAAGACAACATTTCTTCACAGGGATCTAGAAGAGGAAATCTACATGAAGCAACCTAAAGGCTTTGTGGTGGAGAGTAAGAAAGAACTGGTATGCAAGTTAAAGAAGTCTATGTATGGGTTAAAACAATCACCAAGGATGTGGTATCAGAAATTTGATACATTTATACGGAGACTTGGACTCAGTAGAAGCAAAGCAGATCACTTTGTGTATTTTAAATTAATTGGTGACTGTGTTATTTATCTGGTCTTGTATGTGTATGATATGATGCTGGTTGGAAATGACAAAGAAATTATCTAGGATTTAAAGACCCAATTGTCCTCCAAATTTGACATGAAAGATCTTGGTGCTGTAAACTATATTTTGGGCATGGAAATTAAAAGAGATCGAGCAAAGAGGAAGATCTAGTTAAAGCAGAGGAAGTATGTGGAGTCAATAATGCAGAGGTTTAATATGCAAGACAGTAAACCGATGAAGGCTCTTATTCCTATAGGTGTAAGGATATCTATTGAACAGTGACCCAAGACACAAGAAGAGGAAGAGGACATGTTTTGTGTTCCATAAGCAAGTGCAGTCGATATCCTGATGTATGCAATGGTCTATACTAGACTAGAGATTGCACATGCAATGGGAGTATTGAGCAAGTTTATGTCAAAACCAGGAAAGAAGCATTGGACAGCAATGCAACGGGTTTTCAGGTATTTGCGTGGCACTAGTGATTATGGTTTGTGATACCAAGGAAGACCAGGATTGGACAGAGTGCTGGATATTCATGGCTTTATTGATGTAGACTGGGCTGGAGATATGGATTAGAGAAGATCTACAAGTGGGTATGTGTTTAACCTTTTTGGAGTTGCAGTTATTTGTATGAGTAAGAAACAATCTGTAGTGGCATTATCAACTACAGAGGCAGAATACATGGAATCCACTCATGCAAGCAAGGAAGCAGTTTGGATGCAGAGATTGTGTTCAAGTATGGGGTTAGTACAGGAAGCTATAAGGATAGACTATGACAGCCAAAGTGCAATTTTTTCGGCAAAGAACCCCGCATATCATTCAAAGACAAAGCACATTGATGTTTAGTATCACTTTGTGAGGGATATGATACAAGACAAAAAGGTGTTGTTGGTAAAGGTGGACACTTTGAAGAATATTGTAGATGCATTGACAAAACCCGTGAGCTCTGAGAAGTTCTCTTGGTGTAGAGAAAAAATGGGCATTGTAGGGATGGATAAATGACTAAGCTCTCTTGTGGCCCCCTGTGGAAAGAAAACAACAAGTGGGAGAATGTTGGGTTGTGTTATATTATTTCCATGACTAGCCCACATAGTTAACCTGGGGTTAGAGGGGCGGAGGTCACAGGGGGTTTGAGGGGTACCCGTAACCCCACTTTATGGGGTCCAGGGCAGCGCCACAGAAAATTTTGGTTTTGGACCCTATGTTAGGTTGGGCGGACCCACCTATGGTTTTGTGCATGATTTTCGCACATGTTTTTTGGACGCGATGGTTTTCAGTCCATGGTATTGGATGTGATGGTTTTTGGTGCATGGTATTGGATGCTTCGACATGTATAAATATGTATTATAACATTGAAAGGAATATAATGAAAAATCAAGCTGGTAGTCCCAATTTTGGGATCTAGGGGAAAATCTATGTGTATATGTGTTATGCTCTCGCATTGTTTATTTTCTATGTTTTAGAATTCGTATGCAGGTAATTTATGTACGACGTTAAAACCTACAAATGGTTTTCTCTCTCTTCTACTGGACGCGTGGGACTCACTATATGGCATTGGGTGGAACTTGGTTGAAACCACTTACCGCTTGAAGCCCCTCTGATATTCTGTCGGTTTTGTGGAATCTTGCTTCCACAGAATTGGAACGATATCCGTTGCATTTTATAATTTTTTGGGTTCGTGTGCTTGCAGTCTTTCCTTCTTTGAGGGGTTTTCCCTACAATATGCGATTTAATCGCATATCAGAAACTACCCCTGTTTCTCGAAATGGCCTCTGGATTTGCTAATTTGCAATAGCGCGTTACCATGGGCTGAAGGTCTACATGCTTGACAGACAGTCCTCATTGCTCCGTGCTGATCACAAATTGCAATTGTTACGAGGATATCTCTGATAAGCTTGATCTTTAGAAGAATTTTAATCCTTGGCATGATTTTTAAAGAGTTCATGAAAACTTAGAGAGTGTTCTAGGATCCAATTTCGATCACGGCCTTCCCACTGAAAAAGCTTTTGGACAACCAAAAGTTTGTTTTTAAGCATCAATGAAGTGAGGATAAAGATTCCTCACTTGCCCAAATTCTATCCATCTTTCATTGCTTGGTTTTGAACCTTTGAGTCCAATCCTGAGGTACTCAACATCCCCTTTGCCCGTAGTTCTCACCTTTTTGTCCAAAACTGTGTCTTCCTCTAATTCATTGAGATATTCAGGCAATAGATCATCAATAGAAGGCAATTGAATCTACTCTTCAGGATCTTCAATTAATGAAGGTTCAAACAGTCTCAAGATTTTTGTATTAACTACTGAATAGATGTGGATGTAAGCTGGAAAATCAAGGCGAAAATCATTCTCACTGATTTTCTCAAGTATCTTGAAAGGTCCATACCTTATTGGCTTCAGCTTCTTACCTTGACCTTGCATTCTGTCTTTGTTGATATACAACCAAACTTGATCACCAACTTGGAAACTATGCTCAATCTGATGCTTATCATGCCTTGCCTTGTACTTGGCTTGGCTCTTTTCCAGCTGTTGCTATACTACCTAGTGGATCTCTTGGATTTTTTCAATGAACTTTGTTGCCTTGTCGACATCAATGTGTCCATCAACCGCTATGTCTTTACCAAAGACAAAATCCAAGGGAGACCTTGGTATGAAACCAAAATAGGTCTCAAAAGGAGATATCTGTGTAGAAGAATGTTTAGCTCAGTTGTAAGCATGTTGCACATAACACAAATGTTCATCCCAAAGCTTGGGATGCTTGCTGCAATAGCCTCTGAGCAACTGGATCACTGTCCTATTGACCACCTTTGTTTGGCCATCTGTTTGTGGATGAAAGGTTATGCTCTTCTTCAGTCTAGTGTCCACCAATTCCCACAGACTTGACCAAAACTTCCCAATAAATTGGGAATCTCGATTAGATACAATAGAAGTGGGTAATCCAAAATGAACCCATACATGTTGAAAGAACAACTTTGTTATTTGTTCAGCTGTAATTTGTTTGTTACAGGGTATTAAAATACACATTTTTCTGAACCTATCGACAATAACATATAAATAGTAATGACCTTTTCCAGATTTAGGCAATCCCCCAACAAAGTCCATGGAAACACTTTCCCAAGGATGTGAAGGAGCTGGTAGTGGAGTGTACAGGCCTAGTTTTCTATTGCTAGGCTTGCTTTTAGCACACATGGTACACCCTCTTACATATCTAGAAACTGTTTCACTCATTTTGGGCCAATAACAAAATATTTGCATCTGTGCAACTGTTTTACTTACACCAAAGTGACATGATATTAGAGAAGTGTGTGCTTCTCGAATTATCTTTACTCTTTCAGTTTGAGGAATGCATAACTTTCAAAAATGATACAAGAGTTCGTCCTTAACATGATAATCCAATTCTTCTACTTGTTTTCCATGACTTAAAGTTGCATATACATCTTTGAAATATATATCTTGAGCATATTGTTCAATGTAGCTTTCATGCAATACTGAATTATGCTTAAGTATAGTATATGCATTTATGATTGGTCTAGACAACATATCTACAACTTTATTGTGCATGCCCTTTTTATATCTGATGACAAGATGAAACTGTTGTAGAAAACCCATCAACCTATACTGTCTTGATTGCTGCAACTTAGTTTGTGAGTGTAAATATTGAAGTGGTTGATGATCAGTATGTATAACTATCTCTTTTCCCATTAGATAATGTTTCCACTTTTCCACACTCTATACTAATGCATACAATTCTTTATCATATGTGGGATAATTAACTACTACAGAATTAAATGTCTTAGAATGATAACATATGGGTTTACTGTGCTGCATCAATCACTGCTCCTATGGCATAATCACTGGCATCCATTTCAATCTCAAAGGGTCTTTGAAGATTGGGCAGTGCTAGTACTGGTGCTGTACTAATCTTTGCTTTTAAGGTGTCGAAGGCTTTTTGCTATTTGCCTCCCCACTGAAACACCTTGTTCAATCCTGTTAAAGCATGTAAGGGAGCTGTAATCATGGAAAAGTTAGAAGTAAATTTTTTCCAATACTGTGTTGCTCCTAGGAAATTTCTAACTTCTATAGCAGATTTGGGTTTAGGCCATTTTACAATGACTGCAAACTTAGAGGGATCTATCTTCAATTCACCACCCCCTACAATATGACTCAAATAATTCAAAGATGTTTTTCCAAATTCACATTTTGATAACTTAAAATAAATATTTTCTCTTTTCAAAACATCTAGAGTCTGCTTTACATGCTTCAAATGTTCTTCCCATTTTTTACTAAATACCAGAATGTCATCTAAATATACAATGACAAAACCATCAATAAAAGGCTTGAGTACATCATTCATTACTCTCATGGAAGTATCCGGAGCATTAGTTAAGCTAAAATGCATAACCAACCACTCATACAATCCTTGCTTTGTTTTGAATGCAGTCTTCCATGCATCTTGCTCTGCAACTCTAACCTGATGGTAGCCACTATTCAAGTCCAACTTGGAAAAGTAAACAACTTCATTCAACTGATCTAATAGATCATCTATGCGAGGAAGGGGATAACAATTTTTTATCGTTATCTTATTCAGTGCTTGGTAATCAATTCACATTCTCCATGAGCCATCTTTCTTGCTCACCAAGACAATTAGAGACCCACATGGTGATGTGCTAGGTCTTATGAACCCTTTCTCGAGTAGCTCATATACCTGCTTCTTGATTTCTACATTCTGTAAAGCGGACAACCTGTACATTTTGATGTTAGGCAACGGAGCATCTTGCTGCAAATTAATATCATGTACTATTTCCTTTTTGGGTGGCATACCTTTAGGTTATTGAAATATCATATCATATTCTAAAACAACTTTTTCTAAATCAGCTTTCCATTTAGCATTACAGCCTTCAAATACACTGGTTTTATTAGGTTTCTTTTCCTTTACAACCATTAGTAAAAATTGTTTTCATGAATTTACAATTCTTTTCATCTGCCCTGAGTTTATGAGAGTATAATTATTTTTGAGCTTATGAGCTCTTACAATATATTCAATTCCATATTTAACGAGTTGATACTTGTTTCCAGCTCTATAGAAAATGGCTTTTCTATCATACAAGTAAGTACTTCCTAAAACAATTCCACATATATCCAAGGGAACAATATCTAACTCAACCTCATCTACAAATACTGACCCAAAAGAAAACCTATGTTTACATTGTCTAGTCACTTGTAGGTTTTCTTTATCACATAACCAACCCAATGGACATGGCTTCTTATGAGGTGTGGTTAGTAATCCCAATTTCTTTACAATTGCTTCAGAAATTAAGTTTACATGTGAGCCACTATCAAACAAAGTATCAATCTTTTGATGCTTGGAAATGACTTGAATACGAAAATTCTCATCTCTTTTCCTCTCATTTTCTTCATTATCAGTAGATTGTGCAGAATTACTAGTAGATGCTTAAGAATTTTTACCTTTTATACCTATGGCTACGATTTTTGTTTCATCCCCTGAGTCTGACCCCAAATCGTTTTGAATAACTGTGGCAGTCTTCTCCTTTTTTCCATTGTACATCTCGGGTTTCAACTCTAGATGCAAAATTTAGTAGTGTTCATCATCATGCCCATACTTCTTGTGGTGAGTGCATGAAGGTTTGGTCTTTTGTACATCATTTGTCTTCCTCTCTTTCCATTTCTGCTTTATTTTTTCCTTGCTCTTGCTTGTAGTGGGTTTTGATGCTCCCCCAACTTCTGGGTTCACAATCTTGCCTCTAGCCTCTAGATGTGTAGCCTGAACAGATACCTCATCTATGCTAGTGGGATTAAACATGAGAATGGTATGTCTCAAATAACTATGTAGACCACCTATATACTTCAGCAAAGTTTCAGGTGAGTCTAAAGAAATTCCTAGAATCAAAGCTCTTTTTCTAAATTCTTGGGTGTAACTTTGTACATTTTGCCCTTTTAATTGGTGAAGAGTTTGCCAACTCATCATAGCTTGCTGCATATAAGCTAATGGATAGAATTGTTTTTTAATTGTAGAAACAAATTCATTCCAGGTAGAAAGAATTTTACCATGCTTCTTCAAATCAGCTTGTGTCCTGCCTTCCCACCATACCAGGGTGGTGCCTCCAAGGCGTAGGCTAGCCAGTTGAATCTTTCTCCTTTCTAAATCGATGTTCTACACTCTGCAATATACATCAATCTATCTAATCCAGTTATCTAGCTTTTCTGCATTCAATTCTCTGTCATAAACTAGCAAATCAAACTTCACATCTAATTTAATCAAAGAAGGTTTCTTCTTTTTCTTTTAAGGGCTTTCATTATGTTTAGAAGATGATGATGAAGGTGATGATGGAGGATATGGTGGAGAGGGTTTCTCTTCTTTTCCTTTGCCTTCTGGGTGGGAAACTAGAAGAGTTTCTTCTACTCCTTTATCTTGTTTGGAGGTTGATGACTCTTCACCTCTACGCCTTTTAAATTCTCTATGCAGGCAATGAAGCAGCTAAAGAAAACATAATAGGAAACACATATAAACACAACACGTTTAATAAGGAGTTCACCTAATACTCCTAGGCTACGTCTCCTGGTCCAACCTTCAGTGGTGGCCTCTCTATTATGTTTTCAGAGCATATTTTTTACAATAGTGAGCTCAATTTGAGTCTCCCACAACAGATATAAATCAGCAAGACTATTCTTGGATTCCCCAAGACTCTAGAGTACATAGACTCTCTTTACTGACTCTTGACCTCTATTGGTCATAGTAGTATGAGCCCAATCTGAGACTCATACATGATAGGTATTACAGAAGAGTGTGCTTGAACCTCTCAAGCCTTCTTTGGAGTGCACATACTCTCTGACTCTCTCTGTCTATGTCTTAATCCTGGCTCGATTCTTCCTTTTCTTCTATAGGTCAGTTCGACTTCTTCTTTCTGCTTTCGTCTTACTGCCTACTACTCTTCGCTTACTGGTTTCTCTGTCAGTTGGTGGCTTTAAAGCCAATCTGCTTCCTGACTATTCATTTTCGCTTCCTGGCTTTCCAGTTCCCCTGCCTCTGTTTGTTTGAATCCCTCTCTCCCGTGTAATCAGTCACTGTATAATGCCTCATAGGGAGGTGGCCACCTACTTCATAACGGATGAGTGTCAGTTCTCTTGGCAATGTTTGAAATGATCATTTTTTCTGTTAACTCCAAGAATACCTGTGAAACATGACCTTCTGCCAACGCATTGTCCATGTCTGACTTCAAATCCTATACAACTTTTCCTATTGACCTCGTCAAATCTGGTCATCCATCAGAACGTGCTTCTGCCATTGATTTGGGGACCCCAGATCCTACAGTCATCGTTCATATCGAGCGGCTAAGTAGCAAGACGTTTACCCGTCCGATGTGAACAGTTTTCTCTCTCTTCTGCCAGATGCATGGCACTCGTTGTATGGCATTGGGTGGAACTCGATTGAAACCACTTACAACTCAAAGCCCCTCCGATATTCTGCTAGTTTTGTGGAATCTCGCTGCCATAGAATCGAAATGATATCCATTGCATTTTATAATTTTTTAGGTCCTGGTGCTTGCGCCCTTTCCTTCTTTGAGGGGTTTGCCCTGCAATATGCAATTAGGGACTTGTCACTAATAGCATATCAGAAACTACCCCCGTTTCTGAAAATGGCCTCTGTATTTTCAAATTTACAATAGCGTGTGTTACCATGGGCCGATGGTCTACGCACTTGATCGATGGTCCTTGTTGCTTTGTGCTGATAAGAAATTGCAACTGTTACGAGGATATCTCCGATAAGCTTAACCTTTATAAGACTTTTAATCCTTGGCATGATTTTTAAAGAGTTTAGGAAAACATAGAGAGTGTTCTAGGATCCAATTTGGATCAAGAACCCATGCCACTATTGTGGTGAGAGGCCTCTCCATAGAGCTCAACCCTGAAATCATAAGCAGAATTAGCACACTTCCATTAGGAGTGCCTTGGAGAAAGGAAGACAAGGGAAATAGCCAAACTGCAAAGACGAAATCCTTTCTAGAGGGAGAGGAGCCCATTGAGGATAAAAATGGAGTTAGGAGAGAAATCCTACCATACTTGTAGAATGAGGTAAGATACCAACTTATAAAATACATATCATGTTAAGGTAGGTATAGTGTGGTATACAAATATCACTTTAGGCTTCTTGAAGAATTGAGGTTTGGAGTAGAAACACCTCCTCACCACAGGCTCAGCATATCATACTCCCTTCAGCAATCACTGACATATATGAGAATAAAGGTACAGGAAGGAAACTACCAACAATTAGCCCACCATGGGTTAATTAGAATCATCATAGAAGATGCCCTCCAAAACCTCAAAATTCCTATCCAATGGGAAATTTTTAGAGACATGTAGATAGAGGAGGATACCAAAGCCCTCACATATGATATTAGTCACATTGTCAGTGGAAAGGATGAAGAAGAAGCAGAGAGGGATGATGAGGAAATAAATGAGGAGGAAGAGGAAGAGAAAGAGAAGGAAGGTTATGAAGAAACAAAGGAAGATGTCAAGGAGGAAACTGATTAACAAGGTGAGGATCTAGAGGGAAACCAAGAGGGGAAAGACAAAGGTGAAAAGGGCAATGGAAGAGAGGAGGTAGAGTACAAGGAGGAGTCACCCAGGGTGTCTCCAAAACCCACCGAAGAAGAGGCAGCAGCTACCCCATAAGGGATTCACTCAATGAACCTATGACATATCATGTGCGTTCATGGCATACTAAACAATACCCCTAATTTGAATATATATTGGAAAATACCTCTAAAAATCACATTATTTACCCCCCTACCAATATGAAACAAATACACCTTCCCAATTTAAAAAACCCATACTTTCACTAGATATTGTAGATATCCATTTTTTTGTTAACATTTTTTACACCCCATTATATTTTTTCATTAACTTTAAGCTCCATTTTTTATACCTGCCAATATAAAAACCCTTTTCCCCCTAATATATGCTTAATATATTATGTCATTTGTTTGTCAATATATGTCCCCCAATTTGAACCCAGGTGGTATGTTATTTCTCCCTTAGTGAAGCCCCCATGAGCTGCCCTCACTTCCCTTAGCACCCCTATCAAGAAAAAAAGAAAGGGACAGAGGCAAACCCCATTATACTTTAGAACAAGGAAAAGTAAAAGGATACGGTAGGGAAAACCTCAAACTCCAACCAAGGTTCCCATTTTTATTGAGGACTCACCTAAATATTAGGAGAAGATGGCTCCTCTTATAAAAACTCAAGGAGAAGGATCCTCAGCACAAACCTCCCCTATGTCTCCTATTACTTATGAGAGAAGGCTTGTGACTAAATCTACCTCATCCAAAGGAAAAGACACCCTATAGGATACACAATAGGACCTATAGGAAGCAGAGGAAGTCCTATAGGAAACTTTGCTAAACCTACAAGAAACTCAAAAATTGGATAACGAAGGAAATATGCAGCAAGAAACAAAGAGAGAGGACCTAGAGCTAAGGGATCCTAGTCCTCAACCTAACCTTAACTCCTCCTACAGATTTATTGAAGTGGGCAGGGTCATTCCACAAAATTTTTCCATCCCATTTTTCTTTGAGCTTGAGAAACGAAGAGCCATAATACATATATGGATGAAGATTGCCGAGTTTAAGGGAGTGGAGGACATTAGTCACATGGAGGAGAAGATCAAAGAGATGCGCAGAGAACTAAGTAGCCTAAGGGATAGGAAGGCCATAATGAAAACTCAGTTGGAGGTAGAAAATGTATGGTTGAAAGGACATATGCAAGAAAGAGAGAATCAATTGGCATCCATTGCCAATCTATCTTTGGAAGCAGTCCAATGTAGGATGCTAGCTAAGTCCTATACATTATACCTTATGGAACAGTGGTTGTAGTTCCAAATCAAGACCCTAACATAGAGAGGCACTATGCCATTCCAGGATTATAGATAGTTCATTGATCTTTGTGATCAAAACACATTGGAAGATAGGGCTAATATGTCTGAGTTCTACTTGCATAACATGGCCTTGATAGATATGAATGTATGGGAACCTAATACAAAGCTAGGGGATTTACAGTTGATGGCTTTGGTGTCATTGATGAACCATGAGGAAGCAAGAGCTACAGAAATGAAAAAGATATTGGCAAGGGAACAAACATAGCCTCTCATGATAAGATATGAGCAGTCAAACCAAATGGTTGTCACCAGCACACATAATTTAATTGCAAATGATCCTCAACTTTCATCCAGGTATCTTGCTGCCCAATAGCAAGCAATTACACATTTTGAGGATATGTTGATACTGTTAGGGGATGACAGCATGCAATCTCTCCAAAGGAGATGAAATAATTTTCCATACAGTTTGAAAATCATAGAGTACCATTGTCCTCAAAGGATGAGAGAAGCACTGAACAAGTGTTATGAAACCAGCTCAAGAAAAGATAGAAAAGATAGTTCAACGCCTTAGAATTTAACCTCTTCGAGGGGGCAACCTCCTTTACATTACATAAATGAACAATTCTTTGATGATACAAATGAAAATACCTCCTTTCTATATATAGGAGTCTAAGGGGTTATAACATAATCAGAGCTGACATAACAATAATAATGTAAGGGCACAATAATAACAATAATGGGCTTCTATGGGGCACAACAGTAACAATATGGGCACTAGATGGGTACATCAATATAATAAGTGGGTTATACTAATAACAATAAGGGGTTACACTAGTAGTATAGGGGCCTAACATACCCGTCTCCTTCAAAAAGCGTTGTCCTCAATGCTTGAGTAGTTCTTGATGCTTCTGTATAAAATTCTTGTCCTCCCATGTGGAATATTCAGTGGGTAAGTTCTTCCACTTGATGAGATACTCTGAAATTGATCGATTTCGTAGCTGTCGGGTTCTTGTTTCTGTGACTGCTCCAAGTTCCAATATGATTTTTCCTTCCTCTTCAATTTCTGGCAATATTGCTTGAATTGGGATCTTTTGCAACTTTTGAATAAGTGGCCATACTTCTTCGTCCTTCTTCCATTCATCCCTTGCTTCATTTATCAGATTTGGTTGGATAATATAAATAGCACAAAACAACGCTTCCACATCCTCATCCTTGAAGAGTCTTCCCATTCTGTCAGGTCGCCATTTTTTAAGTGCATGTAGTATTGCCAACATTTCCTTCTCATAAATAGCTGTCTTGAGATGTAGCAGTAAAAATACCCAATCACCTACATCAAAACATTTTTCACTACGATGTTGATCTACCTGTTGTTTCGTTTGATTTTGCACCAAAGTGGCATTATCCTTTAAAAGTTGGAGAACTTGCTGTTGATGCTCGATGTGATCTTTCTCTGCTTGAACCTTTTTCTTCTTGATATGTCCTTCTATCTTTTGAGGAATGGTAATTTCGTCCATTGAATTACAAGATATGGTTGGATTCATTTCTTCTTTCTTGATGTGATCTTTCACTTCTTCCACCTTTTTCTTCTTGATATGTCCTTCTATCTTGAGAGTTTGAGGAGTGGTAATTCTTGCCAATGCTTTACAAGATATGGTTTGATTCATTTCTTCTTTCTCTGGGGTGGTGTCCTGGCGTATATCCTCTTCTTTTGATGTTTCTTGATCCTTTTCTTCCTCCTCTTTATATTCTATGTAAAATAATTTCTTCTCAGCACACCTATGACCTTTAGTGCATTTTCTATCACAATTGTAACAAAGCCCTTTTTCTCTTTTTTCTTCCAATTGTTGTGGTGTAACCCTTGTAGGTTGTGGAAGGCTAGGAGAAACAACACTTCCATCTTTATAGTTGTGAGGGGTATGCTTCCTGGTTTCCATAATTTTTCTTTCCATTATGTCACAAAGCCCTTTTACTCTTTCCAATTGTTGTGGTGTTGCTCTAAAGAAGGTGTTGCTCTTTGTATCCTCATAATGTGCTATCATTTCCTCCGTGAAAATTGACCACGTAACAAGTTGTTTATGAGAACAAAGCCCTTTGTACCATAAAAAGTGATTGGGTTATAAATATGAAGATGCAATACATACCTTTTGTAACAGTTGTACACCATGTAGATCAAAATATTGCTCCATCTGAAGTATTCAATTTACTGGATCCTTGCCATCAAACTTCCTCATCTTGCTTTTTCTTGATTTTACGAGCTCGACCTTGAAACGACTGTAACTCTGTACTTTCGGATCTTTAAGTTCTAAAATTGTGACCTGTAGTAGCCCTCTGTGTCCTTTTTCCAATGCCACCAGTCTGATCCAAATTGGATTCTCCAGGAAATAGTTATGCACAATCTCCTAAGATGACCTGATTATAGACTATTTCAGTAGAGCGAACTTGTATGACGTGCCATGAGTCACTGTTTCAACCTTTGGATCTGAAAAAGGCATACAAAAAACTACAGTCTGTCCTCTTTCTGTACCTTCTTACGAAATTTCAATCTGATCCCCAGAGAGAAAGTTATGACAATTTTCCCCAAGTCACCTGTTTTGAATGTAATTCAGGAGTCTCCAAAAAGACCAACTTCCTCAGATCATATCTCCGCAAATATTGCGCGAAAGGCTCTGAAATTTGGACCCAAGGTTCAGCGCGATTTCTTCTGAAATGGGTTTTTTTTTGCGACTTCTGAAACGTCACAGAAAAAAACGTTATAGCGAAAATGCCACGATGACCTGTTTGGAGCAGAGAAACCCTAGAATCCATAGCTCTGATACCAAATGTTATGAAACCAGCTCAAGAAAAGATAGAAAAGATAGATCAACACCTTACAATTTAGCCTCTTCGAGGGGGAAACCTCCTTTACATTACATAAATGAACAATTCTTTGATGATACAAATGAAAAGACCTCCTTTCTCTATATAGGAGTCTAAGGGGTTATAACATAATCAGAGCCGACATAACAATAATAATGTAAGGGCACAATAATAACAATAGTGGGCTTCTATGGGGCACAACAGTAACAATATGGGCACTAGATGGGTACATCAATATAATAAGTGGGTTATACTAATAACAATAAGTGGTTACACTAGTAGTATAGGGGCCTAACAACAAGACACCCATGTACAAAAAAACCATCAAAAGGCTCAAAGTCAATTGGATTGGCTTGAGACTCAATCCACGACTACTCTTGGGAATGTTAGAAGGAAGGAAAGAAGATGAAGAAAGAAATCAGTGGGAGGAGGTATAAAGGAAGGCAAGATTCTATGCACAAGAAGAGGAAACCATAGTAGAAGCATGGGATGTTAGGGATGCCACTAGAGCTATGAAAGACATGGATATTGATTGAGTTGCTCAGAGGATGAGCAACACTTTCAGTAGGGGGGTGATGATGAGCCTCATCATTGGGTAACTATATGGACCTTAATTCACCTCCTAGCTTAGTCTAATCAACTCTTCTCACAATTTATTACATGTTTTGATTATATTTTGTTTAATGAGATGAGTTAATGTGAGATATTATGCCTAGTGGACTAATGTGCATTCAATGTAGGTTTAAAAGAGAAAATCAGGGAATCTTGGCAAGATTAAGGGCTGAAACTCGAATGGGACAAGGAAGAAATATTGTAGCAGGTAAATTCTCCTCATTTACTCCTCCCTCATTCGAATATTCCTCCATCAATCTCACTAGCTCGAAGTACAAGCAACCAAGTCATGAAGATCAAAAGGAAGTTGAGCAAGTGATAGTCAAAGAGCTAGTTCATCTCGAATTTGGAAGCCAAGCCTCCATAGATTTAAGAAATTCATTGGAGACTTCAGTTGTATAAATAAAGAGGCCTAGAGACTCATTAGGATTCAAATTTTGTGGTAAAAATACTAGTTATATTCGAGCTCCAGACTTGTGGAAGACATTGCTATGTAATTTTTTATTTTGATAATGAGAATGAGATTTTTCTTGATCCAACACTGAGTTAACTCAACGGGCTGAAGCTCTTGGGTTAGGGTCTGACCCTAGTAGCAAAGGCTCCTCTTCTTATATGTATATGCTTAGATTAGTTTCATAGATTCATGGTTAAATTGTCCTTAGAAGTATTTCATTGCAAGTAGTGTATATTTGGTTAGTTGGTTTATTAGTTTGCTTCCATTTGTGTTTTACTTCAGTCGTAGGCTAGAAGGGATAAAAGAAACACCAAACAGCTATCAATAGGTGTCTTGGCCTCACTTCTTCCTTCAGAGATCATGATTTGACGAAAGGACCCCTATGCAGCCCCAAAAAGACAGATTTCTACTTTCTCATAGAATTTAGAGTTTATTATACTTGAACCAGCATTCGATCCATTTGTAAGTGTAGGAATTAATTACCGTTTCCTCCATTTTCAGTATTACAGTATGTCTCATCAATGACTTCATATTATTATGAAAATTTTTCTCATGCATGAAGTAGATAGCTAGCTCATTAAACTCTATTTTTCTAGCTCATTGAAATTCTTCTTGTTTAAATAATTTTCTGGCAAATATAATTGTTTGATGCAGTGCAAGTGTTTCAGAAGTAGAGAAAGATTTCATAGAAAGAAACCTCCTTCCAACTTCATCCATCCATGATCATTCCTCACTTTCATTAAGACCCTCACCAATTTCATCATTATGCAAGGAAACTTTTTCAAGCATGTTGAGAGAATCCAACCATCTCCCAACCTTGGTTTTGAGTTCTGAGTGATCCTAGGCATTTTATCACTCCATTCCACCCACCAAAAACCTTCCCTAAGCCTTCCATCACCTTTAGCACCCATCAATTTTCTCTCGACTGTATCGTGTAGAAATACAAGGAATCGTGTAGGTTTTCTTGTAGTGGCCTATTTTGAGGTTGAATTGAGGGAAAACCTCCAAGAAGCCACACAAGGTCACCTAAGGGTCTCCCAAACCTTCCAACCATCCACCAGCATCCCTAAGCCACCTGCCACATCACCAAAAGAGATTAGCTTTCAAACTTGTTTTTCCATAAAAGGAATAAAAAGGAAAAATAGATTTATTTCAATCCTTTACATGCACAATAGTGATGTTTGATCTTTTAAACATCCATTCTTAGGACAATGGCATTTAATACATGTTAGCTTGGAATTCTTGTAAAGCATAGTTTCCTAGCAGTTAGTTAGGAAATTATGTGTATTTAGCATTGGATTTCAGTCCTTTTGCTGATTGCAGTAAACAAGATTTCTCCTAGAGTAGATTTCTCTTTCTTTCATTAGTAATCAAGCTTCTTATAAATCCATAGATGTTTGGCTTGAAAATCCTAGTGGTCTCTCACCAGCTAAACAGTGACAAAAGGTAGAACCATCACTTTTACTTTTGTATACAACATTGTCACCTCCAAGTTTGTACGAACCCAGGGTTGATAAAGTAAAGTTGGTAACCCTAAGAGTTGCAACATTCTTGATGCAATATTGGTGCTTATCAATAGCAACCTTTAAGTTTTCATATGAATATATTTAACACAACCTATAATTCACTCCATCCATTACTAATTTCTAAACTTGAACCTTTCCCAAGTAAACAAATATTTATCATTTCTAACAATATCCACAAAAAGTAGTCATTAAACTATAATGATAAGTACTAAATTAGTAATTTTTCTAGGTTCCACTTGTGAAAATAAATACATGGATGTGGTTTTATTCCTAACCGTAAGAAATAGGTCATGTAGGTGCAACTACCATGTTAGGAAATAAACCAATAATAATGAATTTCTTGGTTATGTCTTTGATTCTTCCCACTCAACACACTTTCTAAATAGCATTTCTATATAATCAATATTTTAAACCATTTTTAATACAACAATCTTAGTCAACTAGATTCTCACCCTATTAGCCTTAGACAACACATATAATGGGACCCATTTTTTTCTAAGAAATCCATTATACTATCATATTTCCCTCTAATGTTCCAATATATGCTAATTAGGAAATATTAGCTTCTGGGAAACATGGAATATAAACTATATCAATTATCCATAAACTCAACCATGTTTCCAATATAAATTCATGGAACCAAACTATGACAATGTATCCATCTAATCTAAGTGCATACTAATTTAAACAAATTCCATGAATGAGAGAGTCGATGATTGTTTTTCCCAAGGGTTTCCTTCCCTAATGGTGGCATGAACACTAAGCTTTCCAATATATGTTCTCCCATGAAACTAAATAAATAAAACATAAGGAAAATAAGGAAAAATAATATGAAGGATTTTGAGATAGACACCTGGAATCATCGATAAAATAATATTTATTTGACGATCCTTTCCTACTCATTTTTTCATTTACCCCATAATGCTCCTAGGAAGCTATAACCGCAAGTGAACCTTTTATTGTTCCATTAGTATTAAATATTATTCCAATATAATGAAACAATAACTTGTTTTCCAAGCTTATGTCTTAATCATGCATTATATCCAATGCTCATATGGGGTTGTTACATTCCTCCCCCTCTTAGAATAACATTGTGCTCAAGGTTCCTCCCTTTAATAATGAATCCAAGTGTTCATTCTCAAGATGCATTGTGGATGCATCTATAATGACCATTAATGAAAATATGTATTTTATTTCAATTTTTATGAAACCATCATAATATCCACATCGATTTTTCAAATTCAAGGTTGAAGCATTTGTTGCCATATATAAGATTAAGAATGCAATCAACCCAACATTTTTATATATGAATATATCTATGATTCATAAGACTATTGTGGGAGCGAGTTCAACTCACTATATTTTTGAAACACCTTCCTTAACCCTAATAAATGTGAGACAAGAATATGTGGTAGAAGATTCATTCAAGTTTCAACTTCCTTGCACCCACATACCCTTCCAGGCTCAAGCATCCCCTTCTCTACTAAACACTCCTTCTTGTGATCAATATTTCCAAGGATTTCCCATGAAAGAAGAGCACCATCTTGTAGATTCGTATTGCTAGGAATTCCACTCGCATGCTCTAATCTATCAACAACTAATGAGGATCAAGATATATCATAGAATTTTAGTTTCATAATAGTGGAATTATGAATAGGCTCTATAGCTTACAATAGCCATCAATTTTCCTTAGGATGTAGGTTCCCCCATACACTTGAGTCATAAACATAAAAATATTATGATCCATCTCTTTATTTTTCATCCAGTCTTTGGAATAAATCAGTAGAGTCATTAGATTCCAAATAATCTATACATTATACTAATGTTTCAATTTTGAGGGAAATGGTCACTATTTTCATTCTTGCTTACTCCATTTCCATATTCGATACATTCCTTTATATAAATCTATTCTCTTAATATAAATTTTATTTAGCCATATATAAATGACTACTTATGCATACAATATTTTCATTGCCTCATCCACAATGACCCATGAAATTATTTTAGTATTCTATATTACCAATAATTCCATAATCTTAGCCACTCACATATAATCTAATATAAAATATACCATATACATGTATTCACGTAATATATTCAAACATATATGTGTTCATAACCACAAATGACACACTACAACATCACACATAATAACATAATTCATTTTACAGATTGCACAATTATGAGCTATAAGGTTTAGTCAACACCTTGACACTCATAAATTCGATCTATAATACTTGTTCTACCATATATACTTCTTCACATTAGCCTAAACAAAGTACTGGGGATAATCCTATCAATGCTTTTTATTATTGATTAAAAGGTTCTAGTCTAGGACATGAACACAAACAGGGACCCATTGGAATCTTGTGCAACATTATAACCTTTCTATATCCAACAAAATTATGGCATCACACATAGACATGTCACATGGAATTTACTTTCATAATAGGATCATAATGCTTGACATTCATTGGTACTTAATGTAAAAATATAGGACCAACCATTATCATAAATGTACCTAGACTCCATTAAAAAATGTATAAAATAAATGTATATACAATATGTAATTTTAATATAAGAGTATACCCACTATATATAAAAATGTGAATGGGTCTGGTGTTAGCTAAGGATGGCTATGACAATTGGGAAGATAAGGATGCACGTGTGAGATTACAATAAAACTATCTAGTTGCATCAAAAAATCACTTTAACACCTCCCCTAGTGAAACATATGGAGTAACCATGAGAGAAACATTGGTGCAAACAATGAGGCCATATTAGGTACCAAATTATGAAATCTAATACGTGGTGAGATTGTACACCTTATGTAACAATTCACACAAATATATAAAAGATAATAACACCAATATTTTTACATAGTTAAAACCCTCTTATAGGGAAACAGTCCATGACCACAATCAACATGCCCACTTGAGGAAATTTTATTAATGCAAATGAAAATGTGTACGAAAGAGAGTTTCTCAAAATCATTCATTATGAAATTACCCTATATTCTCTTTAAATAGTTATTATATACCAATCAAGTGTTGAACCAAAAATTAATAATGTTTAGTATCAAGGAGATTATGATACACAGCATCACTTACTTTCTAGAAGATATCATGATTTTCAAATTACAATGAAAATGATGCATACTAAACAAACATACTTTTAGTTAGAGATACATTATACCAAGTTGATATTTTCTAACTAGTAGGTATATAAATTTATTAACATCCCATCTTAAGAACAACTTAGGATAGGATGAAAGGATTTAACATGGGGGCTTCACTCAATGAACCTATGACAATGCACGTGCATTCATGGCATACTAAACAATATCCCCAATTTGAATACATATTGGAAATTACCTCTAAAAAGAACTTTATTTAACTCCCTACCAATATGAATCCAATATACCTTCCCAATTTAAAAAATCCCTACTTCCACTAGATATTTTAGGTATCCTTTTTTTCATTAACTTTTTTTATACCTCTTTATAAATATTCATTAACTTTGAGCTCCATTTTTTATACGCAACATATAAAAAACATTTAAACGCTATTTTATGTTCAAAATATCATGTCATTTTGTCCTCAATATATATACCCAATATGAATGCACGTGGTATGGTATTGCTCCCCCAGTGAATGCCCCTTGGGATTTACATAGGTGACACAATAGGAGAAGGAAGGAGGAACTAGAGCCTCTCCCCCATTAATGACAATTTTTTTAACTCATAACAGCGATTGAAATTTGGAAGACTTTATTTATGCAAGAGAGTTTGTGAAAATGTCTGCAACTTTATCATCTATAGGGAAAAAAGAACTACAAGAACACGATCATGAGTGATGTTTTTAATGAATTTCATTTGTAAATAAATGTGTTCTATATGTTGATGTTAAGTTGGATCTTTAGAAAGATTGATGGAACTTTTATTGTCACCCTAAAGGGTGGTTAGATGTTCCTAATAGAAAGAAAAATATGAAGGAATCTATTGAAGCCACAAGGCTCCTTGATTTGAATTAATCATTGCTAACTACTTTTATTTTCATAAATAAATATAGATAGCTTCTTACTTACTACAAGCCCAAGTTATAGTTCATGAACCAAGACTGAAAACATAACCTACAATATACTTTTGATAATCAAGGTCTATGGCCCATTAATAATTAGTGAAAACAAATAATAAATAAGTCCTCTTTTAAGCATAATGTATCCCAAACTGAACTAGAATTTAAACGTGAGATTGGCTAGATGGAAAAAGATTGGAAAATAAGGTTGTCTAAAAAAATGGCACTGAAAATAGACTTCAAATGTCGAAAATGTGTCATTTTAAAAAAATACATAAAAGGTGACTAAAGCACCATGTCGTAGGTAGAAGTTGGCCCATGTGGAGAGATATGTACAATGAGTATTTTCAGTAAAAAATGATTCCCCTCCACTAACTTTTCCTATAAGACCACTTTTACAAATAAATTACTTATTAAGTGACCCACTTTTATAAAGTAAGTGTGAATCATTTTTACAATGAAGTTAATTTATAAAATAAAATTCCATGCAAAATGCAACTAAAAAAAAATACTAAATCTATTTTATAGTTATTCAATTTTGAATTTAAGTGAAATACATGTTACAATAAAGTTATGAAATAACTTAAAATTGGATTAACTTTGCCAAAAGTAACTTGGAAAAAAAAGAAACATGAATTTGAAGTTTTTTAGTTAATTTTGAAACTTTAAAGCAAAATATATTTTCATTTTGATGAAGGAGGAATGCGGATCTTTCTTTTCTCTTTTCTACCTTATTCCTTTTTCGGCATGTTTTCATAGTGCAACTTGTTTTCTTTGTGCAAAAAAAATTAAAAATAGCAACATGAATGTCACTTAGTTCTTGGTTATCTTACGCAAAAAATGCAAGTTTTCACTCTAATTATAATATGAGAAAATCACATAATGTACATAACCAATAATATACACATTAAACAAAGCACATTTCACATCATTTTGATTTTCCAAGATTACTCAGAGCACATAAAAAAGAGAACACATAAACGCGAAAGAGTAGTGAACCTAGAATAAAAGCATATAGTTGAAATATTTACTGTGTATTTTTTTTAAAGGGAATATTCAATCTATATACCTATGAATCTTATGAAAATGGTAATATCTTGGGAAGGAAGAATCCTTGTTGAGTGAAATGAAAAGTTTTTCTAACCAGAAGCAGTTCTCTAAATGCAATCTAATAGTTTTCTTAGCCTAGAAATGCATGAAGTAATAGGTATAATAAATGTGACCACATAGGATCAAGATCATGATCAATAATAGGGGAAACTCTTTAAATTTTCTCTAATACCAAGTAGAATTCTAGGACTAACATGGATCATAAATGAGCCTGGAATCCATTAAATAAAACATAAAATATAATTTTTCAATAAAAGTATATAGTCACTATATATAACATTGTTAATATGACAATGTTAGTTAAGGATAGATATGACACCTAGGCAGATAAGGATACATACATGAATTACAACTAAAACTAGCTAGCTACATTGGAAAATAACACTAGCAGTTACCTCATAATTGGTGGATCGTGACATTAAATTCTATCCATATTAATGTATTAGTAAATTTTCACAATTGTAATATGCCCGAGGCTTCCCACATTTAGCCTATACCACCTAGGTATCATTCACATAAATTGCACACACACACATCTATTATATCAAAATCATGATGGAAGTAATTCTTCCCTAAATTCCCTTAAGAATATATGTAGTAACATAGTTACTAAATACATACCAACATGGATTCCATAAACATCCATAATATTACTTATAAATAGGAACCTTGTGAAAGATTACATCATTTTCCTAATCTCTAGATAAACAATTTCTTATCCTTTTTCTTTCTTCAAAATGTCGACTATCATATGCAGCAATATCAACAACATGTTCAGCCATGCTATCAACCATCATGAATTATATTTAATCATATTTTTATACGCATGGCATATATAATGTCATACTCCTAGTCAATATGCAATTTCGTATATGCTCACACACACATGTGTGTGTGTGAGTGTGTTTGTGTGTGAGCATATATGAGATTGGAATACCACATAATATTTCAATATCCCCATTAGTTCATATGAATTCCAAATATTTCAATCCCTTGCATTTTCAACTTTTCAATGGTTTTCTTATCTACAAATATAATCCACAACAACAAAACAAGAGCTAAGGAATCCTCCCTTGCAATTCTTCTACATAACATGGAACTACACAACATTTATGATCCACTTCATCACCTTTATGTCAATCACATAGTATCATTAGCTACAAATTCTCATCAACTAATAACTCACTACATGCATACAAATTTATAATTGATACTTTTAGAGACATAGAAATCTACTCCCACTACAAGGAAAATACCTTCTAGTCTAGGTCATAATAGACGTTTTTAGTGTTATAAAATTCATATTTTTTTTCAAAAAAACATTCACTAAAATATATGTTTGTGATAGTGGATGTTTTAGCAGAGATTATAATGGAACCTCATCACAATTGAAAAATCTAAGCAGCCTAAGGTTTTTGTTGAAAATAGCAACAAGAAATGATAAAAATAGAATCCAGAAATTCCAATTTAATTTGTCCTTGAATTAAATTGTGAATTAAAATCGAATTTAGTCTCACCGGCTACATGGAATTAATTAATTAATTCATTATCGATTAATTAGTTGGAGAAATTCAAGTTAGAAGTCTTTCTGAAGTCATACAAGAGTTATCCCTTAAATTAAGGAGATACGCCTTAAATTAAGGAGATAAGATTGAGTTATATTTGAGTTATAATTAGTTAACTCAGTTTACTGAGTTAAGTCCAGCTAAATTAGTTCCAAACTATTTGAGGAACTAATAGACAGTTTACAGTCCGTTGATGCATGCATGCACTCAACTAGTGTACTCCAGTTAACTGAAGATTCTCTTATCAGAAGCTCATGCATGTCTATTCTGAGAAAGACCCAGTTGAGATTAAAGTCAATGACAATGTACTATCAGTTGCATGTTTTCTCCTATAAATAAAACTCATGCATGTAGAAGGAATAATTCCTTGAGGATTGCGCAGTTCTAACAGTGTGTGAGAGCAGTGTTCCACTTGGTGAGGTGAGAATCATCCACTAGGAACAATGCAAGGAAATAGGAGTTTGGAGGGCAGAGGAGAAGGTTTGAGAGAAGCTTTGATTTCCTTTGAGCATCTGTAAGGATTTTACTAAGATTTGGCTAGCTATGAGAGTTAAGGCTTTGTATAATTCCTATGTATTTCCACTTTATATGATAATACAGATAGTGGGGTTTTTAGTTGAGGCTTTCCACAAAGTATTTTCATGTGTATTGTGCATTGATTCTTCTTCTTATGGTTATATGTGTTCAGCTCGATCTTTAAGCTTCCACAAAGCAAATTGATAGTAGAAGTAGGTTATAGTATTCTGCTTTGGTTATATTGCATTATTGGGTTAATATGCTGTCAGATTTTCTACATAGGTCTCAGAGTGAGATTTGTAAAGAATTTGCAGAATTTCTACATGGTATCAGAGCTGGATCTATAGAAATTTCTATAGTTTTAGTGGATGTTTTTTTTGCAGTGCACTTCATGGAACAAGTAGCACCAGTGTGCTACATATATAAAAGCATCGAGTTGCATGCATAGATAAAAACAGTGGGGCATTAAATGCAAAGAGTACTGGTGCCTGAAATGTATACCACCTTGGTGCTTATATATCGAAAAATGCATTGAGGCATTCTTTTAAGTAATGACACCAGGATAGCATTCTTGTTCCATCTACAAACTTAAAAATAAAGTGTATTGACTCTATCTACATTGGTGATAATAATGAAAATTGAAATAAATAATATACATCAATGTAAATCGAATAACAATATACCATAGCAAGAAGTGACTCATAAACTATGCACATGGTTTCAAAACCAAGTGTCGTTCCTTGTTGCAATAACTCTTATGATGGCGAAGTTTCATACTCTGTTTCTTGCATGTTGTTAACCCCATTATAAATCATAGATTTAATATAAAGGAACTTTTTTATTTTATTAATTGTAAAACAACATAGATACTTACACATTCTACAATTATTTTTTGATAGGCATCATATACTCACAACCCATATTTGTTAATTTTTTTAAACAATGGTATGTTTTATTCTTAGCACAATTACTTCAATGTTCCTTTAGCAACCCAATGGCGTTTTCCAATTTAGGTTTCCAATAACAATCACATTGAGAGTAAAGTAGATAGAACATGAAACAAAATGCAGAATATAAGCCAAGAAAAGAGGACACCAGATTTGGCAGAGTCCACAGGAAAACACTAATGTGGGGAAAATCCATTGATCAATTATTCTTATTATTATATCAAAATCTTCAATAGAGAGAGAGAGAGTACAAAAGTCAAATTGAGTAGCCAAATTCAAACTCAAAACAACCTTATGAAAAGATGGAGTCAATGCATCCCTAACTAGAAAGTGAAAGATGGTCAACGGAGTTGTCAAACATTCCTCCTACAGCTTGGTCAACCACATTCAAACTCATACATCCTTGTTTGTCAAAACTAGACAAAAGGAGTGCAATCAAATCCATTCAAAGGAGAGATAAAATATCTTGTAATTTTCTGCGGTGATAATTGTTGTCAACCTTGAAGTCAATGTTGGTCGAACTATCCAAATTCTCTTGATTTGTGTGCCCATAAATGCAACCTAAAAGGATAAAAAAATCCTCCAAAAATCATAGTCAAATTTGGTCAAAGAACCCCTGGTCAATGCTAATCAAACTTGGTCTACTTCTTGAACATTTTGGCCCTACAACTCAGCTTAGAAATTCATCCTTCTTATGCCACATGTGAGAGAGAGAATGAAAGCCAAAAGTTGTATGAACTAATGAGAGAAGGAGAGAGAAGAATGTGTGAGTGATGATGATGTTGAATGAGGTGAGAGGTCACTTGTATTTATAAAATTCACTGAGGGTGAAGAGTCATGTCCGTTAGGCTTCACAAGCCTACATGATTATGTGGCTAACCTCAATAATTTGTACATGTGTTTGAAAAAATTCAAAATCACACTTCTACTTGTCCAAATTAGATGATCTTTATATCAATTTTTATCCTCTGCAAAAGAGGAGTTTAATGTAATCATAATCTCCATTATATGAGATCATCCAAGGTGGAATTTGGTCCTAGTTTCCAATTTTAACACTCCCTCTCAACTAGGGAGAATTCCACGTTCCATACCATCCACCATAAATCATCATGCCATCTTGTTCTGATATACCATCTTTGTATCATATCTAATATCTTCTCTTCTAAAAATTGGTATGAATAATGAATAATAATTAATCGAGAGTGAGTCACAATACCTTACCACTCTCCACTGTCAAAATTTAGCGTTGATCCCAGATCAAGTTGTTGAACACCATGCATCCTAGACATAGGGAGTACAACAATACACAATGTATTCATAGGTATTGATATGGTCCCTATCCATGTTTCCCAAATCATTAGCCATATGAGACGTACTTCCCATAACTCTCAGACTACATGGTTAGGATGTATGTTGGGGCATCAATAGGAGAATGTGAATCACTCATCCTCCTCATATGCCATAGGAGAAGGAGAACCACTCATCCTATGCATATGGAAATCATAGGAGAAGGTGAATCACTCACCCTACACACAATCATCCATCATGGGGAATCAGTTATCTGAACTTAAACAAGAACCAAAAAATTATAGATATAAACTTAGATAGATAGATGCAACAGAAATAACACTTCATTTCACTAATATCAAATATTGAAATAAGCTTACAAATAGAATGGAAATCAGCTAGCTCGGGTGATGGTAGCTTATCTCTGAGAAGAGATGTGGTGGCTCCAAGGCCTATTTATCATTGAGAAATAATGAAAAATACTAAACATCCAAAAACCTAACACGAGGAGATGAAGCGCCAAAACTATAAGCCCCGTTTGGGTAAATTAGCATATAAACTTCCCGGTGTGGTAACTTTGGCATGCGATCTCTATTTGACTCGCACAATACCTTGTTAGAAATATTTGTTCGAGGAATAAAACTTTGAAATGGAAAAAATAAATAAAATATACATGTTTTACCCAGGTTTCCCAAAAAATCCTCATTTAGGGCTTCGAAAAAGATATGGAAGTTCAGGACCCAAAAAACTGATAGAAATAATAAATTTTGCTTCAATTAGGGAAATTGAAAAATTGAAAGAGATAGTGGTGGGGGTCAGTGGAATGGGTAGGTGGCCATTGACATCCACCTGAATAAATTAGAGGGGGGGGTGAACCACTCACCCTGCACACAATTCATGAATAGGGGAAGGTGAAGCACTCACCCTATGGTTGCTCAAAGGTCCAAGAAGTACCCCAAGTCCCCAAGAGATACTAGAGCTCAATGTCCAACTCAAGAGGGACCCTCATAGGAGGGTATCTTCATGACTCTAAGTCTCTCTCGAAAGGCAAATAATTTGATCTTCCATAATGGATTCCTGAGTATGTCTGCGACCTGATAATCAATCCTAATGTGTTGGAGCCTTAGTTCTCCCTGCTGTACCATATCACAAATATAGTGGTACCTTATATCAATGCGCTTGTAGGGGTCATGGAACATGGGATTCTTATGAAGGTGAATCCTACTTTTTTTATTTCATAAGATCACAGTGGTATCCATCACATGCTCAAATAGCTCCCTAAAGAGCTTCCTCAACCAAACAACTTCACAACAGGCCATACTAGCTGCAATGTATTCAACCTCGGTGGTGCTTAGAGCAACCGATTTCTGCTTCCTGCTCATCCAAGATATTGGAGTAGACCCCAATGAGAAGAAACATATAGACATACTTTTATGGTCCACCAAACTACCAACCCAGTCAACATCAAAATATCCATGTAGCCTTAAATTCGAGGCAGTGTATCTTTGTCAATAGTTGATTATGTCATGGATATATTTCATGAGATTATTAGTAGCAATCCATACTATGTGATGAGGCTCAACTGTAAATTGACTCAATGTATTCACAGCGTAGCATATGCGAGGATGAGAGTTTACCAAGAACATCAAGGACCCCACATGTTTTCGATATTTGGAAGGATTTTCTAATGCTGGCCCAATAAAAATTCCACATAGCTTCTTGAAGTTTAGTTGCATCGAAGTAGACACCGACATGCAATCCACCATTCCACATCTCTCAAGAAACTTCACAATGTATTTTCCTTGAGAAAGGAAAATATCAACCTGATTTTTCTTAACGTCTAGGCCTAGGAGGTAGTGCATCAAACATAGGTCCTTCATCTTGAACTCGGAATCTAACTCCCTCTTGCATTCATAAATGAGAGGCCCTACACCTATCAGAAAGAGATCATCCAAATAAAGGACGAAACATAGAGGAATGTTCTTTTAGACCTTGAAGTATAGGTTAGGATTTGATTTTCTTCTTGTAAATCCCAACTTCATAAGATAATTAACAATCCTCTCATACGAAGCCCTAAGGGCTTGCTTCAACCCATAGGAGACATTCTTCAGCATTCACACATGTGTCCTTCGATCTTGTACTTTGAACCCCTCAGGTATTTCTATGTAGAATTCCTCTTTAAGTGAACCATGTAAGAAAGAAGTGTTAACATCCATTTCATGCAGGATCCATCCTTGAGAGGAAGCGAGAGAAATAATAGATCGAATATCGTATATCAAGAAACTAGTGAAAATATCTCATCATAGTCCATTCCTTCCTTTTGAGAGAAGCATCAAGAAATGAACCTAGCCTTATACTTTTCAACACTCCCATCAACTCAAATTTTAATTTTGTATACACATTTTGAGGTGACTACGGACTTGTACTTTATTCTAAGCACTGAATCCCATATATCGTTCTTCATGATAGATTCATATTCCTCGTTCATTGAATTCTTTCAAACTTGGTTTTTTACGACTTCTTCAAACATACATGGCTCATATTGAGCAATATAAGTCATAACCATTAAGTACCCTTAATACATGTTTGACTTTCTTCTTTCACAAAATGCCCCTCTTGGAGAAATATGTCTCTTAGAATCTTCGAGAGTATGTTTGAGCCACAAAGTTATTTTCCCCAAGTTAGAGGGATCACTAGGTGGTGGATCAATGGGATCCATCAAGCCTTCAACATTAGGAATAGGTACATTGTAGGAGGTTCATCCTATTTTTCCATAACATCGTTATTATCCATTCTTGGAAAAGGGAGATCTCAGGCCTTCCCAATGGAAGTATCTTCATCGAAGGTGACATCATGGCTAATTTCCACTTCTCTTTGACCATGGACATAGATTCTATATGCCTTTGAATTTTCACTATATCCCAAAAATGTACCTTTCTTCCAAAATGCTTCTAGTGTGTTTCTTTTGTCTTTAGGCACAAAAAAATACACGGGACATCTAAATTCTAAAATTAGAAATATCAAGTTTCTTTCGAGTGAAAACTTCTTTAGGTGTCTTGAAATCAAATGCTTGATGTGTGCTCCTATTTTGAACATATATGACAATGTTGGAAGCATCTCCCCATAAGAAATTTGGTAGGCCTTGATGAGGAATCATAACACGGGAGGCTTCTATGATTGTTCAATTATTAATTTTAGAAACACATTTTTTCTCAGGAGTCCATGGAATGGTTGTACCCCTATTAATGCCAACCTCTCTGCAAAAGTCATTGAATTCATTTGATTCATACTCGGTTCCATTGTCATTCCTCAATATCTTGATCGTCTTCCCTATTTGGTTTTCCACCAAGACTTTGAAAGAACGAAACCATTTAAACACTTTGTCCTTCTTCTTCAAGAAGTACATCCATGTTTTGCTGGAGAATTCATTCACAAAATTCGCATAGTATAAGTATAATCCCAATGATGTTATAGGCAACATACCAGATAGGTCAGAATGGAACAATTGAAGAATATCAGAGGTTTGACTTTCACTTGAATGGAATGGTCCCCTTCTAAGTTTTTGATCCTGATTTAAACAGGAATGTAATAAAGTATAGAAATAACCATGAATACAGAGATGCAACAGAGATAATACATCATTTCATTAATGTAAAATACTGAAAGATGCTTACAAATAGAAATGGAAATAAACCAGCTAGGGCAATGATAGCTTATCTCTGATAAGAGATGTGGTGGCTACATGCCTCTGAATTGTGTTACAATGAGGCTTGGAGGCATATTTATTGTTGAGAAATAATTCAAAACCCTAAACATCAAAAAACCTACCCCTAGGAGAAGAAACACCAAATTGTGGGCCCCGTTTGGGTAAATTGGTACATCAACTTCCTGGGGTCATAAATTTGGCATACGATCTTCGTTTGATGTGCACAATACCTCATTAGAAAGACCTATCTAAGGACTACAACTTTGGGAAGAGAAGCATCGGTCCATGGACCCATGTTGTTCCTAGATTTCCCAAAAAACATCGTTTAGGGCCTCAAAACGGGTCTGGAAGTTCAAGACCCGAAAAATTGCTAAAAATAGTAAACTGTGCTACAATTAAGGAAGCTTAAAAACTGAAAGAGACAGTTGTGGGGGTCCAAGTGGGATAGGTGGGTGGCCACCAACATCCACCTGGATCAGTTTCCTAGCTCCACAACCCTCACAAACTCTTTCATGGTTCATGTTGAACATAGTCATACCTATGACCATATTCCTTACCCAAGTAGGGCTTTGTAATGAATTCTTTGGTGTCATAATTTAGATTGAAGAGAAGTATCAGAAGTCAAGGCTCCTAAAGGACTTCCTCCAACTTGAGACCTTCATCGCTATATCCAAGAGTAAAAACATATTTAGGGTTTATTTTACAAATACATATCTTTCCAAAAATGAATGCTACCTTGAACCCTTTATCTTCCATCGCATAACTAGACACCAGTTTATTGTTTAAATTGGGCACATACAACACTTCTTATAGATGAATGGTTTGACCTTGATTCAAGTGAAGAGTGACGGTATCTATTCCTTTCATGGGACAAGTGGCATGATCTCAAACTATGATTTCTATTAGCCTTGTTTTCAACCAAAATTAAGATGGGCTCCTTATACCTAATGAAGTGCCTTGAGGCTCCACTATGAGTTAACCAATGGTCCAAAGCATCCGGAGGGGAGGCAATAGATAAAGTGGAAATTTAAAATTATTTTTGTTTTCCTACAACATTATTTTCCTCGTACCTATAATTTCTCATCCTTTGGGAGGTCAACCATTTCCATCTCGAGTAGCAAGAACATTCCTCTTTCTATTATTGTTGATTTTGTTGTTCCTTTGATTACCGTTTCCTTTCAAATTTTTGTGGTTGTTGTTATTTTTGTCATCATCCCGTGTAGTATCCTTCTTGTGAGGACACTCTCTAGCATAGTCACTAAACATGTTGCAATTTTGTCACCTTCCTTTTCTTCCTTCTTTGAATCCTTGCTTAAATCCTTGAGCTTGTCTCTTTGGACCAGAATTGTTCTTCCTCTTAGCATGAGTGGAGAAATAAGTAGGTTCATTTTCATTTGAAGGCTTGTCTCTCTCCCTCAATCGTCTCTTCTTGAGTGCATCTTGTTAATAATTCATTGAAACTAGGAATCTTTTCATTATTCAAAATATTGGTGTTAAACACATCCCATGCTCTTGTAAGACCTTTGAGAGTAATGAGAGTGAGCTCCCTATCAGTGACAACTTCTCCAATAGATATAAGGTCATTCTTTATTTTTGTAATCTTCGAGAAGTAGGATTGGATAGACTACTGTTTATCCATCTTGATGTCCTTCAACTTGTTCTTGAGAAATAGGATTTGATTTTCATTGTTCACTTTGAACATCCCAACCAGTTTATCATACATAGCTTTAGATGTTGCCAAATCAGAAACATAAGAAACCAAATTCTTTTGAACAGAGCCTATAATAATTCTCTTAGCTTTGATGTCACCTTTCTTGTATTTTTTCTTTGTAACAGCAGGTGCATTTGAAGGAGGCTCCACTACTCTTCCCTCCACATAGTCCAGAGAAGCATGCTCTTCCAAATTCAAGTCCAAAGTCATCTTCCATGCATGATCATAAATTTTTTCCTTGAGCTTATCATTGGATTTGAGGTAAGGTGTAATAGCCATTGAAGCTAGGCCAATATTCTTGTCTAAGAACTATCTCTTAGTGATTGGTTTTCTCTCTCTTCCTCCGGCTTTGTCTTCACCTGGGCTCTGATACCATGTTAATTTTTTGTTAACAATGGTATGTTTTATTCTTAGCACAATTACTTCAATGTTCCTTTAGTATCCCAAAGAAATTTTCTAATTTATATTTCCAATAACAATCACATTAACTATGAATCACATTAATAGCAAAAATAGATAGAACATGAAAAAAATGTAGAAGGCAAGCCAAGATAAGTAGACACCAAATTCCAAATATGCAAGGGAAAAATCCCAACGTGGGGAAAACCCTTTGATCAATTTTTCTTATTATTATGTCAAAATGTTTAGTAGAGAGAAAATACAAAATTCATGTTGACTAGCCAAATTCAAATTCAAAACAACCCTGCCAAAATATTTAGTCAACTCCATTTAAATCATCCCTAACATGGAAGTTAAAGATGGTCAACGCAACTATCAAACTTACCTCCTAGAACTTTGTCAAAAATAGTCAAACTTAGTGCTCTTTTTTGGTTAAAATGATCCCAAAATAGTTCAGTCAAATTGGGTCAAAGGAGAGAGAAAAAATGTTGTAATTTTCTATGATCAAAAGTGTAGATGACCCTCAAGATAACGCTAGTCAAACTACCTAGATTTTGTCGATTTATGGTTTCCGAGAAATGTGGCGTAAAAAGACAGAAACAATCCTCTGAAACTCATAGTCAAAGCTGGTAAGAGAACCCTGGTCAACATTGGTCAAAATTGGTCTTCTTTCTCAAATTTCTAGCCTTGTAACTGAGCTCATAAATTCGTCCTTCTTGTGCCGCACGTTTGAGAGAGAAAGTCCAATGTTGTACGAATCCATGAGAGAAAGAGAGACAAGAATGTGTGAGTAATGATGATTCCAAATGAGGTGAGAGATCAGCTGTAATTATACAATTCATTGAGGTGAAGATTCATGTCTATTAGGCTTCATGAGCCTACATGATGATGTTGCTGACCTGAAAAATTTGTACAAATGTAAATTGAAAATCACACTTTTTCTTGTCAAAATTAGATGATTTTTATATCAATTTTGATCCTCTAAAAAAGAGGAATTTAATGCAATCCTCATTCCATTAAATGAGTTGAGAAAGCTAGAATTTGGCCCTAGTTTCCAATTTTAACAATATTTAACCCAATGTCAATCAAATATTTCGATGGGTATTTTTTGTTTGTTAGCACCTATTTGAATAGATTCAAGGATGGTTATTGTAAAACAACTTAAAATATACAAAAATGAAACCTTCACTTGTTACAAGGGTATATTAATAATTACTCACAAACCTTGATATCAACCCTTTTCTTCCTTGTCATCCTATTTTATGTGTTGAATGAGTTCAATTTTGTTGTCATTTCTAGAAGAAAATGCTTGAAAATTAATATTTAATGCTAAATTATTTTTTTATGTGTACAATGTCAATCATGATTACATACACTTGAAGTACATTGTTGTTGATATGGCTCCTCTTGAGATGCAATTATGTCCATTTCCTTGACCATATCCTTGTACACTATTTTGGACATTCCTACTGGCATATTTCACATATCAACTCATTGATCATTTGGGATTTTCATAATCTTCCTAAAAAAGTAATAAAATATTTTTATATTGATATATGAAAACCAAATATAACAAAATTGATATTAATAAATTTATGGTTTGTACTAATATATACATATAATTATTGAAAATCATTTTAATTAGGAATATTACTTTTTTAATGATTCTTTTTTGATTTTGTGTGCTTTTTCTATTGCAATTTTCACATGTCTCATTGACCGTTTCTTTGGAAACACTTCATATAGTCTAGATATAATTTGGTTCTTGGAATAATTGGGTTGATTTTTGAATTGTAAGTAGAAAGAACGTCTATCTATTCATTCCACTAAATCCCTTATAGTTATATAAAATTCCCCCCCTTTTAATTAACCTCCAACACCACTCCAAATGAGCCAAGGACCAATTCATCGTCATTTACATGATCTATAAATTTTCTTTTCTTAGAACAACATTGATATTTTCCTTCATTGTTGCTTTGTGTAGAACATTAAACATACATGAATTAATAGAATGTTCGAACATGCTATGTTATATTCTTAAGTATATTATTAATGAAATTAAAAAAAAAAACTCATGTTGAATGGTATTTTTTCATTCACCTAATTCACCATTCTACAATTTTTCTATCAGCCTTTTACACTCTTCTACAATTAGATTAGAAATAATCTTATCCACCTTCTTCATTTTTGTCTCTGCAAGACACACACTAAATAATACATGTTAGTTAAATTTACATATAGTTCAAACATATTAATTTTGTAAATAATTTAAAAATAACTTTCCTTCCCTACTTTTTTTGATGTGATATCATTGTGCCAATCAATATTTTTGTTACTTGAGACCTTCTCAAACATTTTTTATCAATATACCACCTTTATCATTCAATACACAAGCCATTAAATATATTTTATACATAAATCAAATAAATTTCAGCTAAAACGAGCTCTCATAATTGTTGTGTCTATTTCAAAAAATGCATTGGTCTGCTTATTACATTAAACGTGTTGGGCATTTAATTGTTCGACATTGCCAGTGAAAATTAAATTTTTAAAATAATTTTAAATTATGAAGATGTGATTTGTAATGATAAACACACCGCAATGGCTTAACATTACTTTTTGGGGGAGGTGCACTGGTGCGCTATATTACATCGAGAGAAACAATGAACAGGCTAAATAGAACCAACAATATTATAATATATCAGTGTGTTGTATTACACTGGGTGCAATGGTGTGTTACATTACACAAGGTACACCACAAAACATATTTTTGTTTTTCAAAAAAACGGACATGGCTGAAAGGGTTTGGATCTAATTCCATGTGATCCCCCTACTTTACATGTCAAGTGCCCTATATAGTAAGTACACAAACCCATTAAATCTAAAACACCTAAAATGAAAAAAACCTAATTGTGAAGTGGTAGAGGGAGTTAAACCCTAAGGTGAAATTTTCGAGTCACATAAGTAAGAAGAAGCAAGGGTTTAAGTAAAGTATTGATTTTATTTTGTTTTTCCTAAATTTTAACTAAATCTAAATAGAAACTAAAATCATAAAAAAAATTACTAGTAGAATCAATAGTAATTTTTTTATAATACAAAGTTTTCATTTTTTTCCTAAATTGTGAATAAATCTAACAAAAATTGTAAAAATATTTAATAGTAAAATCAAGAGTAAAATTTAAAATTTTGGCTATCCGTGGTTTTGAGCGAATCACCATACATTTCAAATTCTAATCTTTCTACGATTCGGAAATGTTTCGTTGATTTACAGTTCTCTGAGCATGTGTCTCTTGAAAATGATCTCTCTTTTAATCAAACACTAACAAAATTGAAAAAAAATTGTTAGTAAAATAAGCAATAAATTTTTTTTTTTTTACTATGCAGGATTTTGAGTGAATGACCACAAATTTCAACTTCTGATCTTTTGAATAGTTCTAATGCTCCAAAGTATGATGTTGCTACACAATGCTCCTGTTATGTCTATCTTGCAAATCACTCCCTTGAAATTTTGGGAAAAATAATGAAACAATGAAGAAAATTTTACAATTTAAAAGATTTTGTGACATTAGATTTTGAAATATCAATTTTCACTCGTTTTTTAATTTTAAAAAAAAAAAAGAAAAAGAAAAAATAAATCATGTTTTTTGTTCACCTTATATAAACATCGGTGTGTTCAACAGTAAAGAGCATTGATGCGTTTATAAGAAAAGTGCATAGACATTGTCGGGGCACCAAAGTTTTTCAACACATCCTAGGATATTAAATTTTTTTTTGAAATACAGGAATGGCGTGATTAATATTTTATCACAATGATGTGGTTTGTATTTAAATTCATTGGTGTTGTAATTATTGTAAGAGAACCAATATGGTAGAATTTGTTTTTATTTTCTAAATTCCAGAAACAAGTACGTATCGATGTTGTTTTTATTTAAACACATCAATGCATTTTTTTAAAATACCACCAATATGACAACATATTTTATATTTTTCAGAATGTCAGAAACCGTTGCAGGTATTATTTGAATGCCCCGATGATGTTATGATTCAAACGCATCGGTGTGATTTGTTATGTTAAATGCACCTGGAGGGTTTAAAAGCTATCTAAAATTTTATTTTCACACAAAATGACATATTAATCTCAAATTATCATTTAGGAAGCATCCACATGATTATAATAGTTCATAGTATACATTTTCCACTTAAAGTTTCCTTATTGTTGAAAAATGGTTTGAAAAATATATGGAAATTCAGATTATGGTTATATGTTTCTCAAAATTAATTTTAGATATGCATACAACTTTTATTTTTGAATTTTCTCAGATGTAGCGAAAAACTATTAATGGTATCAAATTGCAAATTCTTCAAATTTCATCTTGTTCCATATTGTTGATCAAAGTCCTTCCTAGAGCTCTCCCTTTCCATCTTTAGTAAGTTCATATTTTATTTATATTTCGACTATGTAATTGATTTATTTATTTTTTTAATCCATGTCAGTTTGAATCAAAATGTATCCAAATTTACAGGATCCTGATTTAGAATAAAGTTCACATGAACAAAATATTCCTCCATTTCAAAAACGTTAGAATCTCTTATCATGAGTAGCATATTGCAAGCAATTGGTAGATGAAAATGGAAAGCCTCTTCACATTTCCAATTGGAACATGGAATATTCTAGTCATAATCGAGGATCAATGATGGTAATCATTGTTTGGTATAAAGTATTTTGAAAAAACCAATTACATTAACGCGCTTACTAATACCATTGGTATTTCACCAATGATGTTCAATATTTTTTGAAATTAGGATTCTAGTGATGATGAGTGACCCATCTACCATATTCTAGTGTACCCTAGTAAAACGTAAACTTGAGAGATGGTTGCATTAAGATCAATACTCAGAGTGGAAGCATATAAATAATTGTTGAATCAATCACATATTCAATTCCCACTACCTCTAGGTTCACCAATTAGGAATGGCTACAACAATAGTAGTTCTTCATCACAAGTTGTTAATGGAGGCAATAAAATAGAGGTTAGTATGGATGATTACTTACATTATACAACTACAATGGAGGTAATGTTGTTAGATGCATTCTAGAATGATGATCTAGGGGATGATTCTCATATCACTGATACCTCATTTGAAATCCTAAAACCTTCTTCTAGCACTCCTCTCGTTGGACCTAACAGAAAGTCAAAATCTACTCAGCTAGGTACAATGATGTTTTTGTACAACTTGAAAGAAATTTTTGGCATGTCAAATCCATGTTTCTCAACAATATTGAGGTAATTCACCTGCATGATCGATTAATTCCCTTATATTTTGATAAATATTGTCACGCAATTCACATTAAAAATGGTCAATTTTATGAATGGTAAATATTGACATTGTATTATTATATTCCCAACTGACTATGGGTTATTCAAAGATAAGGTTATTCCAATTGATAATTTCTTGTCAGGTAGCTACAAGAAGGAAAATTAATTGTTGAAAATGTTGGTTGTTGTGTACATATCATATCATGCATGTCTGAATGATTGTATTATATATATAGGAGAATATGCAGACAAAGAGATATGTCCAAAATGCGGCCATGAAAGGTACCATAAATAATAAAAAATCAGTAGGTCACATGGTCCTCCTCATAATATATTGTGTCACATACCTATAATCCCGAGGATTAAAAGGCTCTTTTGTTGCAAAGATTTAGTTATGTTGTAGGGAAGGCATGTGCCACACTGAACTGAGTTAGGAGTTATGTGAATCCTAATAAATTCAATAGACATGAAGCATATAGAGGATACATGACCTCAAAAATTCAAGGATGTAGTACAAAGTCTATGACTCATCATATCCATGGATGGTGTCAACCCATATTCCCTCCAAAACACCAAATATTATATTTGGCCTATAGTAGTGATCAATAACAATACCCCCCATGGTTTTATGTGAATAATGAACAACTTATGTTGGCTCACATAGTCCTTGGAAGAAGACAAGTGAAGAATATGGATGTCTAATTACAACCATTGGTAGATGAATTGAAGGAATGATGGGAAGGGATACATGTGTGTGATGGATCAAGACCCATAAAAATATAGAAGAATTTTATGTTTTATGGAATATGTGCTTACACCATACATCATTATTGAGGCTTACGAGTTTTCTCTGGTAAATTTTATTTTTATTGATTTGTTCATATATTTAACAATATTGTTTCACATATATTTAAATTAATTTTTTGTAATTGTTTTTATCTTCATGGTTTCTAAAGTATTGTCTTGTATACAATAATTTTTTTTATATTGTAATAAAAGTGCATCATGGATTTAAATTTTGTGGACCTTCTCTAAAGGCTAGGTGGTTCGAACACCTACGAAAGCTAGTGTACGACTGCTTCAAGGTGTTCCTCCCAGAAGAACACCATGGCAAAAGAGAATCATCTTCTTTCAATGGCACACCACAGAGAACCCAAAGGCCTCCAATAATGACACTAGCTGAATGGCTCAGACCATATGAGGGAGAGAAGGAGAAGGAGTTTGTAGAAATGTTCGATTCAAATCGGGAGCCTATGTTCGATGATCTAGAATTCTGTGACACCTATGTTGAGAAATTTCCCATTTGGAGTAAATGGAAATATGTCTTTTATGAGCTCCCATATTGGGAGCATCTTAATATTTCGCACTTACTAGATCCCATGCATATATTTTAAAAAAAATCATCTTCTTTATGGAGGCACATATCATCAAAATAAAGTGAGGCATTGGCTGTTAGGAGAGATCTTATTTCTTCAAAAACTAAAAGGAAACATTGGCCTAGAAAAGAAAGTAGAGGAGAGGTTGGTACCTCTTGGTCTTGCAAAGAAGGTGATGTCCCATGGATTTTAAATAAAGATGATGTTTCGTTGGAAAAGGAAGTTATAATGAGTGTGTGGGTGCCTTATTTATATGGGTGTTCACTATGGTACTACTTCACTTTGGAAGACCTTTTTTCACGGTTGAAATCACATGACCATTTGAACCTTCTAAGAGTATGTATGTCAAAAACATAATGTTATTATTTTTTTTTTATTTTATGCAATGTAAAATTTTATAAATTATTTTTGTATAATGTACTATTTATTGTGAAGTTTCATTATCCTCTTCTTGTGCAAGCGTGTGTGAACCATGACTTCCTCCAAGACCTACGACATTCCATATCTAAATTATCTACATTTGTATGTTGGATCAAATGAAAGGAGATTGATATAACTATAATTCTATAGTGGCGTCAAGAGATAGCTAAGATTGTTTGTATTTTTAAGAAGGAATTGCCAATGAGTTTCATGAACTTGAAGGTTCATCTTCTAATTCACCTAGTATATGAGTTTGAATTAGTTGGGGTGGTTTGTTGTCCTTGGATGTTCTTCTTATAGAGGTACATGAAGAAATTGAAAGGTTTTGTTCGACAAAGGGACAAACTCGAGGGGTCTATGATAGAGGGGTATATATCATATGAGTCTTTATATTATTCTAGTGCTTACATCAAGTAGATCGAAAACACACCAAATGCACCAATTTGGGATGATGAAAGGGATGAAGACAAAAGATAAGGGGATCTTCTCGAAAGAATGGAAAGAACTACATAATAAAGAGTAAATGGCTTCTCATTTTTCAAACTTTTACACAGTAAGTATTCACACTGAAATTCATATTAATTCATATTTCGATCTCATTAATACTATATATATGTTGGTTTTATTCCATTAGTGAATTCATAAATTGAAGCCATCAGCAAATTCATTGTTTACAATATGGAAGTGACAAACAGTGGGTTGCATTGTAAAAACACAACAGGAGGAAATGGGACAGTGACAGGAAATAATTAAAATAGTTGAATGGTAGAAGTGTGCATTATCATGATCATTTAAAATAAAATATGCCAATGGCATGCCCTAGAAGTTGGGTTGTTGATCAAGTCATAGAGAAATGTGTTGCATTTTTTCGTTACCCACATGTTGAAGAGGATGCACTAAACATAGCTATTTTGTGCAACAACTCAGCAATTATAATTTCTTTATATACATTTTAACTTCATACTGCACCTGTGAATTGTAACATCTATATATATTTTATATTTGTAATTATGTTCGGGATATTAGAAACATGACACTATGATTTTTTCACCTTTTTGTAGGTGCATTTGTTCCCATCTATGTGGGCATATGGATATCATTTTCACACGAAGGATGCTAATGATAGATGCATGACACAAGACTGTGGATCAAGAGATTTATGGTTGCTTACTTGGTGTGTCCATTTTTTATTTTGAGGAATTTTGGAATCAAAAAATGATATATATGCTTCACTATGCCCTTTGAATCAATTCAAACTGATTTTTCAAACAAAAGTTATGCAAAATTAAAAAAAAAAAAATACACACCTTTTTCTTTCTTATTAGGAGCTCAATATTAAAACTGTTGTATCTCTATAATTTTGGATGTCCAAGGTCTAAAATTTATGTCCTATGACATCCAATAATTCTTCTTTCCAATGCCAAAAATTATATAAAAATTGCCTTCTTCAATATAATTTTATGTCCAATCTCCCATAACGACTTGATTATGGAGTGATTCAATAGAGAAAACTTGTAAGGAGTGCCACGTGTCACTGTTTAACCCTCCAACCCTGAAAAGGTTACAAAAAATACTACATTCTATTGATTTTCAGTAACTTTTTATGAAATTCAAATCCAATTCTCATAGAGGAAGTTATGACATTTTTCTGAAGGTCACATGTTTGAGACAAAATTTAGGATCATGCAAAAAACTAACTTGTTCAAACTATATCTCAAAAAATATACTAAATCAAGATCTGAACATTTTACAAGAAGGTAATCATGATTTCGGATCCATGTGATCATTATTTCAGGTTCTCAATATTCGTAGGAAAAAAATTATAAGGAAAATTTCAAGATGGACTCTTTGCAACAACAAAACCCTAAAGTCCAAAGATTTGATACCAAATGTTAGGTAACCAACTCACAGAAAAGATATATCAATGACTTAAAAATACCCTCTTCAAGGGGGAACATCATTTACATTACATAAATGAACAATTCTTGGATGGTTAATACCTCGTTTGTTTATATAGGAGTCTAACGGTTTAAAATATAATCAGATCCTACATAACAATAATAATGTAAACGAACAACAATAATAATAGTGGGCTTCTATGGGGCACAAGAATAAAAACATGAGTGATACATGGGCACAACGTAACAATAGTGGGCTACACTAACAATAAAAATGGGGTACACTAGTTATGACATTTTTGTGAAGGTCACCTATTTGAGATAGAATTTAGGAGCATGAAAAAATCCTAACTTTTTCAAACCATGTCTCAGAAAATATAGCGAATCAAGATTTGAACTTTTTACAAGAAGTTCATCATGATTTTAGCTCCATGTGATCACTATTTCAGGTTCTGAATATTCGTAGGAAAAAATTTATAACAAAAATACTAAGATGGCATGTTTGCAATAGAAAAACCCTAAAATCGAAAGCTTTGATACCAAATGTTATGTAACCAGCTCACAGAAAAGATAGATCAATGACTTAAAAACTATGCTCTTCACGAGGGAAACATCCTTTACAATACATAAATGAAAAATTCTTAGATGATATAGAAGATAAAACCTCCTTTGTTTATATAGGAGTCCAGGGGTTTAAAATATAATTAGAGCCTACATAACAATAATAATGGAAGGGAACAATAATAACAATAATGGGCTTTTATGGGGCACAAAAATAACAACATGGTGGATACATGGTCACAAGAATAACAATAGGGGGCTACAATAATAATAATACTGAGGATACACTAGTATCTAATAGACTATAAAGAAATAAGAAGAGCACCTAGATTCAAAAACAAATTGGATTATAGAAAAGACACTTCAAAAAATCAAAGAAAAGGACATCCTAAGAAAACAAGAAATTGAAGGTATAGAAATAATGTAGTAGAATTCAATCAAAATATTTTCTTGTTTCTTCTCTTTCCAGTTCTTCTTCTTCGGATTCATTTGGTAGTTGGTTACTTAATAATGGTGCTTCGAAACATTTCACTGGTTACAAATAAGCACTCTCTAATCTAGTTCAGAGGGAGACTAATTTAAGTGTTATCCTTAGAAATAATTTACTCATGAATTTAAAAGTTATGGTTACGTTTTATTTCAGTTATATGATGACAAATCTATTTTTCTACAAGACATTTTGTATATACTTGGTTTGAAAAAGAATCTTGTATCGATATCTTCTTTAGAAGATAAATGAATGAAAGTTAATTTTTCTAAATTGAGGCTTTTGTGATCCATATCAATTTTATGAGAAATTTTTCGGTGAAAATCACATGAAATTTCATTTGTCGACGTGTTTCGAAAATCACATGAAATTTCATTCGTCGACTCATTTCGAAAATCACATGAAATTTCATTTGTTGACGCGTTTCGAAAATCACATGAAATTTCATTTGTCGACACGTTTTGAAAATCACATGAAATTTCATTTGTCGACGCGTTTCGAAAATCACATGAAATTTTATTTGTCAATGCATTTCGAAAATCACATGAAATTTCATTTGTCGATGCGTTTCGAAAATCACATGAAATTTCATTTGTTGATTCTTTTCGAAAATCACATGAAATTTCATTTGTCGATGCGTTTCGAAAATCACATGAAATTTCATTTGTCGACGCATTTCTAAAATCACATGAAATTTCATTTGTAGATGTGTTTCGAAAGTCACATGAAATTTCATTTGTCGACGTGTTTCAAAAATCACATGAAATTTCATTTTTCGATGCGTTTTGAAATTCACATGAAATTTCATTTTTCGACGCGTTTCGAAATTCACATGAAATTTCATTTGTCAGCACGTTTTGAAAATCACATGAAATTTCATTTGTTGAAGCGTTTCGAAAATCACATGGAATTTCATTGTCGACGTGTTTCGAAAATCACATGAAATTTCATTTGTCGACGCGTTTCACAAATGAAATTTCATGTGATTTTCGCCGAAAAATTTCTCATAAAGTTAATTTTATTAAGGGAAATGTTCTAAATTGGCCTTTGAACTTAAGTATGACACAAACCTTCACTCTTGGATCAAGATGTGAAGGGATTTACAAAGTCAATGGTAAACCCATTCATGCATTGGTCCATGATATTGATCTTTAGTGTGAGATATGGCACATAAGATTCGCTCACCTATAATAAAAAGCCTTACCTCATGTAAGTAAGATGGTTTCTAGAATACTTGGGATCAAAATGTATTATGAAGGAGTTTTTCCATGATGTGCAATTGGAAAGCATATAGAGGGACCATTCCCTTCAAGAAAAACAAAAACTAGTCAGGTACTTCAACTCATACATTGTGATTTATGTGGACATATGCATGTTACTTCTTTTGGTGGCTACCTGTATTTCATGATTTTTGTTGATGATTTTTCTTGCAAGACATGGATATTCTTTTTGAAAAAGAAAAGGGGAGCATTTGACATGTTGAAATATTTGAACGCTTAGATTGGAAATCAAGCTGGAAAGTTGATCAGAAATTTCATATCTGATAATGGTGGAGAGTTCACCTCTAATTATTTTTAATGATATTTGCAAATATGACAGAATAAAGAAATAAATCATTGTGTCATACAATCCAAAAAAAGGGGCGTGGCTGAGAGGTATAATAGAACCATTATGGAAGTAGTTAGAGCCATGTTCCATGATCAAAAGCTACAAAAGTTTATGTGTGGAGAAGATACAAATATTGTTGTTTATGTGCAAAATAAAACTTATCATCATACCTTAGACAATAAGACTCATGAAGAAATATTCATTGGTAAAAGGCCTGAAGTGATCATTTGAGAATCTTTGGTTGCCCTGTGTACTTCCATGTGCCAAAAGAGAAAAGGAACAAACTAGAAGCTTAATGTAAGAAAAGTGCATTTACTGGTTAATTATGATAATTAAAAATCTCATAGAATTTATGTACTTGGTAAAAAAACTATATAGTTTAGCAGAGACATAACATTTGATGAATATGTAGCTCTAATAAAAGACTCTCCTCATCCTACCTTTATTTAAAGACAAGTTTTTAATGAAAGATAGCCTTCATCCAAGTCTGAACCAAAACTTGAGAAAGATCTTGTTGATATTACAATGGGTTCTATGGATCCTTTAGGGCCTCCACCTCATAATCCTCCTACTAGAAAGAGACCACTATGGCTGTGAGATACCTTATAAGATGTTAAAGAATACGCTGCCCTAAAAGGAATGTTTAGACAATGTAAGACACCAAGTTAGTTGAAGGGTATGTTGCTTCCATGAGAAATATCATTCAAGCAGAACCATAAACATTTTAAGAAGATGCAAAAGAACAAGTCTAGAAAGATGCCATTACTGAAGAATAAGAGTAATCATCTAGAATGATGTTTGGGAAGTGGTTCCTAAACCTCAAGGTAAATCAATTGTCACTTCCAACTGGTTGTTTAAGATTAAACATGGCGAAGATGGTAGTATTTAAACCTATAAGGCTAGATTTGTAGCTAGATGTTTCTCCCAGAATGAGGGAATAAAATATGATGAGGCTTTTGCACCTATAGCTCAATATAGTACTATTTGGTTTGTTGTTGCCTTATCCACTAGTCAGGAATAAACCCTTCACCAAATGGATTTGCAAACTACTTTCTTGCATGGCTTCCTAAAGGAAGAGATATTTGTGGAAAAATGATAATGAATTGAAGAGCATGACAAGAAAACTCATGTATGTAGACTACAAAAAGCCTTATATGGGTTGATGTAAGCTCCAAGAGATTGGTATGCTCACACTGATAGCTACCTAATAAAGCTTGGCTTCACAAGAAACAATGGAGATCCAAACCTTTACTTCAATACAGTCCAAGGAATACCTTTTATTTTGGTATTGTATGTTGATTATTTATTCTTGATTGGAGAAGAACCTCTTATCCTGCACTGTAAGAGGAAGTTAGCTTCTGAATTTTAAATCAAATACCTTGGCTTGATGCATTAATTTTTGGGTCTAGAAGTCTCAGAAATACTTGCTGAAATTTACCTTTCTCATGGAAAATATGTTTTTTATACTCTTGAAATATTTCTTATGGTAGAATGTAAGTCCATGCATGCTCTTATTTAAATGAACATTAATAAATTATGTGGAAAAGTTGTAGCACCTAGTCTACAAAATCCCACATAGTATAGACAACTCATTGGTGCTTTGATGTTTTTGTTAAACACTGGGCATGACATATGATTTTTTGTAAACACTTTAAGTCAAAATATGGTTGACCCCTTTCATGCCCACTAGATTGCTGCAAAACATGTAGTCACATACATGCATCGAACTAGCAATCTACGATTGAAATAATCTGCTAAATATGTAAGACTTCATGGATATAATGATGCTGATTGGGTTGTTAAGTTTGTTGATAGAAAGAGCACTTCTAAGTGTTTCTTTATCTTGGAATCTACCATGATCGCTTGGATGAGAAGAAAGTATAATTTTTTTGCACTCAGTACAACTAAATCTGAGTACATTGTTGCTGGCATGGCTAGCTATGAGGCAGTTTGACTAAGGAAGATTTTTCTAGAACTATTTGAACAATTTCCAGAGAACACAATGATATATTGTGACAATAGGAGTGGGATTCGTCTTGCCAAAATTACTGTGTTTCATGATAAGTCTAAGCATATTGAGGTTAAGTATCACTATATCTCGGATATGGTAAAGAGAGGAGCAGTTGGGAACCTTCACATCTCTATTGATGATTAGGTAGTGGAAATTATTACCAAGCCTTTACCGAAAGGAAAGTTATTAGTTTTTAGAGAGAAACTTGGACTTATTGACATGACCATTCTGAGAAGTGGTCACAACTGATGAAGAAAAATAAGTTTCTTTCCCCCCCTCTCATAGTTGATAGGATTAGTGAATAATGTCAGGAAGCTCCTCAAGATGAGGGACCTCTTATGTAGTGTGTGCCACAAGAGTAAGCCTCAGTATGCATCTGACCCACAATGTAGGACATGGGAAGAGCCACCTATCTAGTCAATATGTGTAGTGAGACTTGTCTGTGTGACTTTTCTTCAATGCAGGTGCTCCATCATTTGAAGTTTAATGATACTTGATTATGTTTAATTCTTGTCTACATGACTTGAGTCTCGTCCATGTGATGATTCTTTCTTTTCCCAATTTTGGTCAAGTGGACGTATCTTCTTTAGATTGTGACTTCATTGTTACAATTATTACAAAGCAGTATTGAGCTAAGATGGATGAAAGAGATCAGAGGAAGCAGAGGTATTTAATGTAGAAAGAAATTCCTCCCTAGCTAAGAGGGAACATTAAAATTTGGCAACTTAGGGATGATTCTTCTCCTAGAATAAATCATATATTTCAGTTTTTTTGAACCACCTATAATAAAATTTCATTCTTGACAATTATAATATGAATTTCCAAAAATATTAAGTCGCATCTCAATTTGGAAGGGAATTTCAAAAAATACAAATTCATGTCTAAATGATCAAGGATAATATCAACATATGGAATTCACTTTAAAATCAAATAAATCCAGACATACAAGCCAAGAATTAATATTTTTATCCTTACTAGTATTATTATTACTATGATACTATTATTTATAAGTCTAAAATTATTCACCTTTAGTGGATTCATAAAAACAAATTCTCTTATGGAATATGTAAATCATATTGAAAATCTCTTACTTGGAAAGTATAACCTCTCTCTTGGAAGAAAAGAGTAACTCCAAACTTAAGAGAATGTAGCTCTCCCTCACTAATTGAATGTATGGAAAAATTGTAACTCCTACTGATTAAATGCACTTTTAACTCCCTCAAACAATTCAATTTGTAACTCTCACCAAATATTCTCTTTGTCTTAGTGCAACTCTCTCTCCCTTATTCGAATTGTAACTCCTCAAGTGAAGTGTACCTCTCTCTATTCTTGATATGAGTTACAATTCTCCTCAAGTAACTCCTCCCTTATGGAATTTGATTTTCCCATTATTGGTTCAAGGCATGAATTCATTTCTTAACTCCTCTCCTTTCTCATCTATTTAAGCAAGATCAGGTGAGAGTTGAGATTGGAATGTTCATTGTGAAGAAGGAGAGAAAGTGTTGACTGTGTGCAAGAGAAGTGTGAGAACTAGTGAAGAGAAAGAGAAAGGGAAGAGTTGGAGAAAGTGTGAAGGACATGATCTAATAAAGAGAAGGAGGAGACCTTAAAGCAAAGAGAAAGTGCACTTTATCTACAAAATGATTAGACATTGGTGACTTTATTCATTCTCTTTCTCTATCTTTGTCTCTCTCTGTACTCTAGTAAACAATTGAAGAAACCTAATACAAGAAGAATCATTTGGGTTTCCCCCCTTCAGGGATTTTTCCCTGGTCATTGGACCAATATCTCAATGTATCATATTTGTGCTTCAATGTATTCATATGATCCTTAAGTTTATGTTCTATCTAAAATTGTTGATATGAAAAGTTTTGAAGAAGAACTCTACATTCTAAGTAATTGTAACGACATTGAACATTTAATTTTATACAAAATACATTCTGTTTTCTGCAAAGTAAATTTAGTTCCATTTATTTTTCTGCAAAGTGCGCTCATTTTTTTGCATAGAACTTTCAAGTTTTAGTAAAGAATTTTTAAATTTATGCATAGAACTTTCAAATTTTAACACAAAGAGGTCAAAAGGATAACAAAGTAAGGTGAATCGTTTTCCAAAATTAAGAGGGCCTTTGGAGAGGCTTCAACCTTGGCTAGTCCCAATTATCAAAAACAATTTCTAATCTTTCCTTTTGCATCCCCTAATAGTATTGCAATTGTCTTATTGGAGAAAAATGATCAAGAGAAGAACAACCCATAGCATTTTTCAGCGAATTGCTAAGGGATGCATAATTTAAGTATGACATTCTGGAAAAATATGCATATGCTATCGTCAAGGCCTTAAATGTGTTTTGAACTTATATTTCATAGTCTAAACTAGTTTCCTACATTACTACAACATTTATAAAGGACATTCTCATACTAGGCAATGAGGGTAGGAGAGGCAAGTGGATAGCCAAAATTCAGAAGTATGAAATGGACATCAAGCCAATCAAATTAATAAAGGGGAAGGGTTTATATAAGATATCATTTGAGGCAAACTATCAAGAAATGGGAATACTTTTTTGGCTGATACTTCTAGACCAAATGCAGTAGGTATGAGTGGAAAACATATTGAATAAGATCAAATAGTTGCTTATAAATATCTTTGTTGAGATTAGTACAAAATTATTGTCCATTTTCTATTACTTCTTAGCTATCTAATAAACTTTGACATATCCAAATATAAGGCTCTAGTTTTGAAAGCTCAAAAATGTGTTATCACAACTTATTAGCTATATTGGAAGGATGATATTGCTTTATTATTGTTTTTCTTAACTAAGGATGAAATTGTTGAGATTATAAATGAATACCATGGTTTTTCTTATGAAGGCCATTATAGTTGGAAGGTTATAGCACATAATATCTTGAATGTTAGTTTTTACTAACCTACCTTATTTTATGACTTTTATAGGTTAGCAAAAGCTTGGAAGGAATATCAATTTTTTGTCGAAAAGAAAAAATTGGTGCCCCTACCTATAATTCTTGTTTTTGTGGAAGAGCCATTTAGAAAATGGGGGATAGATTTCATTGGGGAGATTCACCCACTTTCCGTTTGAAAACATATATGGATTTTGAAAGCTACTGACTATTTTACAATGTGGGTGGAAGCCATTCCTACCCATATGGTAGTTGACCTAGTGGTTGTAAAATTTATGAAAGAAAATATATTTTCTAGATTTGATTGTCCAAAGAAGATAGTGATTGACAATGCCGAGGTGTTTAGGTCAGCAAACCTTATTAATTTTTTCCAGAAGTATACTATCATACTACTTAACTCTACCACCTATTATCCCTATGGAAATGGGTTAGAAAAGTCATCAAACAAGGCTTTGGTGAGAATTTTAAAGAATACTATTGCAGAGAATAGGAGAAATGAGGACTCTCCACTTAAATTCTCTCTTTAGGGAAATAGAGTCACAACAAAAAGGTCCACTAGAAAATCACCATTTGAATTAGTATATGGTACTGCATCATTTTTCACTAGTCAATTGGCTATGCCATGGCTAGATTAATTCAGGATGTAGAGGAGGAACCTAACCTTGTGACTAAGAGGATAAATCAATTGGTGGAGCTCAATGAAAGCAGAGAGTAGGTAACTCAAAACTCGATTAATTATCAAGAAAATATGAGTGTTTATTTTAATTAAAAGGTCAAGGATATGAATTTCCAACTAGGTGACCTTGTGCTTATATGGGATGTTAGAAGATAATACAAAGGAAAACATGGAAATTTTGATCCTTTCCGGTTTGGACCCTTCAAAATTGCTAAAGTCAAAGGTAACAACACATTCTTGCTAGAAAATATGGACGGTGAGGTGCTCAAGATTCCTGTAAATGGGAAGTACCAAAAGAACTACTTTAAGCACTAAATACATATGCCCACCTCCATTGTAAACATCGGTGAGCCATTGTAAATACCAGTGCGTTTTGTTTCATTTTCAGTTTTTAGTATATGTACATACATAGTGTTGGCTCCTTGCCTAAATATAGGGCTACTAGCCTACAGGTTCTCATTTCCTTTCCAATAAGACATTGTCTCGATTGGAGCCGATGTTGTATCCTCCTCATCTCTCCTTTTAATTTTCATATACCAGAAGGATAAAGGTGCAAAGAATTGCATAGTTTGAAGCCATTTTTAAGGTAGCATATGATCTCAAAGACCACATCAGACCCACTCAATTGCAAATTTATCTAGAAGCTATCTCGAATGGTATAAATAAATATATAAATGGCCCCTTGTATCAAAACATAGAGGCATTCAAAGTTTGGCCTATAAAATTAAAAATCCTAGAACCTCGGAATCCTTTAACTATTTAGAAAATCAATTTCAAAAATCTCTTGGGTAAAGGGGACCAAGGATCCATCAACTGTCGAAGTTGGGGCCAACTATTGATGAAACCTATAACAAAAATTGGAATACTTAATCCTATAATCCTACAATCCCAAAACTCCTTGACTATTTTTAATTCAATTCCAAAAGTAGTCGACGATGAGGGCACAAAAATGTGTTAAATAACAACAACAAAAGGAACTTTGCATTCCATGGATCTATTAAAGGACATCATCCTGGAATCCTTGAATCTTGAAACAATTTCCAATTACATTTAAAATGGGGTCAAGCTTACGTGGACCAAAGAATCTAGGTTCCACCTCATCAAACTAGAAGCCTTAGGTTGGTCATACCCAGAAGGTGAAGGGTCAAGAGTGGAAGGAGTCACATGGATCAGGCCAGAAAGGAAACACTATTTATGGTGCGCAGGAGCATCCAAGTGACAATGGGCCTCCCCCCACTTTCAAAATGTAAATGGTTAAATATAAGCTACCTATGGGGTGGATCACTGCCCATCCCAGAGTGACCTCACCTAGGAAGGAGTTGTGATGGGGTAACAACAGTGGTTGATAAGCCAACGCTTGCCCCTCAAAAGTTAGATTAAATAAAGTGAATCTTGTATGTAGATTGTTGTGATGAATTATGGGGGGTCAAGCCTTGCCTCAAAGTCCACTCAAACACCCCACTAGAGGAGGCAAGATAGGCCCACCACCTATCAAACCAATGTGGCGACCACATCAGTAGTTGAGACCACTATTAGATGCGTGTGGTGAGTGAGGGAGAATCTATTTAAGACATCACCCTCCTCAATTTATCTCCACCCAATCCAAATCTACCACGTGTTCCCTCGACGTCATCTCTTCCTTTTCTCGCTTATAAACACCCGTGAAATTGACCGTTGCAATTTAAACTTATTTATTCTAAACATTTTTGTTTGTTTCCACTCTACCTCTTTGAAACTACATCCACCTAACCTCCATGCACCCTTAGGTCCAATTCCCTCCACTTACTAGAGATGGAGATCAAGACACCAAGAACAAAGGGAAAATCTCAGAAGAGGCGTATTTATGAGGTAGGAGATACAAAAATGGAGGATGCATCCTTGACTAAGAAAGAAAATCTATAGGAGGAAACAAAGGAGGATATTAGGGCCATCTCAAGTTCAACAGAGCTGGAAATATTAGGTTCAATTGGAATCACATTAGCAATTGGCCCTAAATGGGAGGAGGGACCACTAACGAAGTAGAGGAAGAAGATATTTACAAATGTAATGTTGTCACAACTGGCCTTCCATTCAGTTCCATACTAGAATAGACTCTTGGATGCCATGGATCTAGAAAGAAATCAAATGAAATTATCCTTCTATCACCCTTCAATTTAGTCCCTCCCCCCTAGGTCATAGTTTAGAAAAATTAAATTGGATATTAATAGTTTCCCCTTGCAGGAAAAAATCAATTTGCATAGGAAGGTAGGGGAAATGATCTATAGTGAGCTAAGAAAAGGTTATTTAATGATCAATAATGCTGATAATTTGTTATAGAAGGAAGCTACTATTATTAAGAACGAGAAGGCCAACTCAAGAGCCCTTAATCTCTAAAAGGAAGGTTGGAAGGAGCTAATTATCAAGAAAGGGGTTGACCCAAATGATAAGGCTGCAATAAATGTTATCAACAAAGGATCAGAGTCCGATATCTAGTCATTGACGAAATAGCTTAAAATTCCTACTTCAGAGGATGTACAAACCGAGGAATTGTCTCGAGTGAAAAATTAGAAGGAGATATTAGCTAAGTAATTGATAAGGTAGAAGAGTTGCAACAAAAGAATGACTCTCATATTTGTCTTGCAGTTGTGCCAGAAAACCCACCAAACCCCATTGAGTAATTAACCAAGGCTCTCATAGATCTTCAAATATCATAGAGAGAGCTCAGAAGATATAGATTGACATGGAAAACACCAAGTTAATTTTAGAAACTAAGGAGAAACAACTTAAATACACCAAGGAAAGTGTGGATCAAACTAATAACAAGTATTGCATGTCATAAGATGAGATCAAAGAACTGAAGAATTGGTTTAAGGGAAACATGTCCCTCATGGAAGCTTGGTAGTTAATTTGGGATTATATTATCTCTCAAATAAATAAGATATGGGAACACCTAAAATTATTTGCAAAGAAAAAAGCTACAATGAAGACCACTGAACTATTTATACTATCGTCCAAGGAGGAGGTTACTAAGAATGCCAACACGACTAAGAAATTTATCAAGCACTTCAATGAGAAGTTAGGTGATGAGTTGAGGGAAATAGACATCATTGACATCACAGTTGTGATCATGGAAACTTCCAAAGCGATCTAGAAGAAGGAATCAAGGAATAGGGTTGGAGAAAGTGTGAGTGAGTAGGAAAAATTGGTTGCAATATTCAACTCTAATATTGACATGAGGACTAGAGAAGCATTTCCTAGGTGTTGGGATTTCCAAGGAAATTGGCTACCATGGGATCAGTATAATAAGCTACTAGTTGAGTCTAAGACTAAGGTGGACTCCTCCCATGAAATGATTGCCATTCTCAAGAGAAGAACCATAGTATACTATCTATAGAGAGATTTCTGGTTCTTTTGGCTTGTGAGGACTTTGTTTGTAGCCAGACAAAATTACACTAAGCTCAAAAATTTAAGAATGGATTATAGTACAGTTATTCATTGCCACACCAAATTCATTCTTATGGAAAATTCGTGATCAATTGGTTAACCCACCATGAGTCTGAGTAGTCGAGCATCGGCCCACTTCAAGAGAACAAGCAAGCTAGAATTGAATATTTTGATGATTTGGAAATCACGACATACCACTATCATTTTCCAATTTTGTAAATATTCTTTTATTTTTTTTTATTTTTTATTTTATTTTTTTTTTATTTTTTTTTTTTTTTATTTTTATTTTTTATTTTTTTTATTTTTTTTTATTTCTGAGAATCAAGTTTGTTATGTAATAATTAGGATAGCTAGGCACCTAGCACACTTTCACAATTGAGTACCTTAAAATACTATAGGACCTCAAGATATTTTGGTGATTTATTTTGTTTGGACCCCCCCTATAAAAGGGATGACAAATTCATTAGTAATGGTTCCATTTTCTATCCTAGAGGCAATATTTTTTCTAAAAAATTTTCAATTTATAGAGATTATCATATGTATGTTGTTCTTGAATATTAATCAATAATTTTTTGGTGATTCCAAGCACTGAGATGTGTAGTATGTAATTCATTCTCTATTGATTATTTCATATGTGTTTCTTTCCTCTCAGAAATTGCGTAATTATAGCTGCTGGAAATCAATTCTGTATAAAAAAATTACCTATGTTATTCTATGGCAAATGGTACCTGTAATGTGTGGGATTGAAGGCCTTAAAATGAGCTCCATGGTTTCTGAACCTCATTTCCTTTATCTAGTTTGTTCATAATTCTACCGGAATTTGGTGCATAGGATTCTTTGTCTGTCCAACCCTCTACATTGGGTTTCTCTCTTTTCATTTCCTCTTTCACCTATACTACAATGACCAATGAAACTGCACTCTCTCTGTGTCGCCCACTATAACTAATAATTAAGTCTTCGGAATGACGCATTGTTTAAGTGTATATTTAATCTGCCTTTGAGTTGGGTGATTGACCTAGATTTCATAAGTTTGTATCTAAATATTGAGAAAAATGAATAAATCCTTAAGATACAGTAAGATGTCCAAGGAACTAACCCTTCTCCTCAACCTGTGGGTTGTGTCTAGGAGAAAAAACAAGGTAGTAGATATGAAGATAAAGGCATATAATAAATAGGACAAAAGGAACAAGAAGTTGAAGAATAATTTTGCATGAGAAAATCTCCTTTGACCGAAATGAACTCTTGATCTAAATATTTCAAATCAAAATCCGCCTAAAGAGCTGAAATATTAGTGGGTGCACTTGGGTGTCCATCACCATGTATATCAACAAAATCATGATGGTTTCCCAAGAATTTACTTTATTGATTAGAAAAATTGAGTTCATATGAATGATTACTGAGATTAGTATATTCAATCTCAGCCAAGAATGAAGAAACACCATCTCTACATAAAGGATTTTGAAAAAGAAAAGCAATATTTAGTGAATCCTCACCTTTATTCTCCTCTACCTACGAAATGTGACTACCTTTCACCTGGCCACTACTCGGAATTTGCATAAGACTGATCAAGTGGATCCATCGAAAAGGGATCATGAGAAAGTGATGATAGGGGACAACAAGTCTCTAAATCAGATTCACAACTGAATTTATGAGTGTGTATATCTTCCTGAAAAGTGGATGGATTAGTCTTTATCACATTTTGATCCATAAACCATTGTGAAGTTTCCTCCATTTGATGTAATTCATTGAAAGTGGATGAAGATTGAAGAGATTAATCATTAGTTCGTTTCTCATATTTCCCAACTTTAAATCATCACAAGGAGGCACCCTTTGGTATTGGAAATGGAGGAGGACAAGGAACAAAATGACTAGTGAGTTCCTCCTCTCAAATTAGAGGTGTCTCATGATTTACAAAAGTTAGGAGAGTAGAAACATCAAGGGATTTAGACTCACTGTGTCAAGATATTTGAACTAAATGCTCAAATTTTGTTTAATGAAATCCTAATCTATATATTCTTCAAGAAAATCATAACATAGGTGAAGGAATCTATTCAGAAAAATCATCAATTGATTCATAGGGTACATTATTAGTGTATTAATCCTTTTAATAACATCTAGGTAATCATACCTATTGAAGGCTTGATAAATATCCTTGAGGAATTGATCCAATGAATGAATGGAAATAGGTGGTAGGGTATGACACCATCGGTTGACTTGACCTTGAAGAGTGAGAGACAAAATCACACAAACAATATCATCACAATAGAATTCATAAGATTCACCAAACTTGAAAAACTAAAATATGTGCTCGACTATGTATGTATCACCCTCACCAACAAACTTCAATTGAGACAAGTGATAAATAGTTTCATTGGGGATTAAAATTTTACAAATGGATCTATTGGAAAAACACCCTAAGAGTGTGATTTGAGGATGAGACATTTAAGATAAGATATTCAAAATAGACTCAACAGGCGCAACTTATCGTTCGACCGTCCTTCTAGCATCATTTGTTTATAGTCAAGAAATCTGTCAACCAAGGGGGTATCCCCAGTATCAAGTCCCAATTAGACCTCACATACTTTTGAGTAGGAGCCCCTTTTAGAGTATCGACCAAGCCACCATAAATCTAAGGTTTTCCGTGGCTCCAATGAATAAGAAAAGAGAGTATACACATAACCTTTGAAACCAGCAGGTATGTTGGCACTGTGGAACATTAATTTCAATGTGTAAATGGATACATTCATGAGAGGAAAGTAAGAGTGATTCTCTAGAAGGAAAGTAATAGTGCTATCTAAAGAGAGGCACGAGAGAGGAAATATTCATTAGTTATCTAGTGAAATAGTTCACATAGACACAACGAACATTAAAGGAAATACAAAATGCATTCAGCAAGATAAGTACTAAAGCCAATGAAGTAGATCTATTTCCTTAGTACATATGAACAAAATATATACCTCAAACATCTAAAGAATAGTCTTATAATATTCATGATACATGCACAAAAATGTGTTGGATTAGTGAGCTTCTAATTATTAGGCAGAAATTTAGGTACACAGTTACAATGGTTAGCCACTAGCTCCAATCGTGGAAAATTAAGCCACTCCTTGCTTCTACTAAGAATTATCTTCTCTCCCATGCCAAGATATAAAATCTAAGGCTAGCTATCTAAAGTTTATGACTCCAAAATCGCTTTGCTTGAATTATGAAGGTGTATTTATAAAAAGAGGGATGACCTTTCATATCCTCATGACTCTTGAGCTTCCATCATGACTCTTGGACTTCCAAGTGGCCCTTGAACTTATACAATGTTCTTAGACTTTTCTTGGTTACTCTTTAGTCTACATGTGAATTTTCTTATTCCACATGTGGCTCTTTGACTTCCACACATTTACATTTCTCATTTTCTTGAAAATTACATAATGACATCCAAAAATGATGTGGAAACATGATAACACATATGAATCTTGAGATGAAACTTTGACAAGACATGACTTCACACTGTGTTGACGGTGTTGGACCTACCAACATATCAAGGGATCTCCCCGGTAAGAAGTCCCAACTAGGCCTCAAATCATTTAGTGTAGGATTCCCAATAGTGGGTCATACGGTAACGCCTTGACCATGGTTTCGCACAGAGGAAAGTAAGATGTCCCTATTGGTAGTAAGGGTGTGACATATGCAGTAAGTCAAGGAATGTGAATGACCGGTTCTAACACATGGAGCGTGAGGTGAGTGCACACCTTCAAAACCTATGATAGCACGGAGTTAAGAAGGGAACACATGAGAAAAGATGCATCACAACATGGAAGACAAGTTAGCTAGCAATCCAAAGTGATGGTTAAACCAACAACACATTTCAGAAAGAGCCATACATACATACATAGAAATAGCTACACATGCATGCATAAGAAAACATATACATATATCATTTAGAGTACTTAAGATAACTGAAATACAATACAACATATGCATGAAACGTGTTGGCTTGGTTATATTAAGAAGTGTAAGTTCCAGTCATCCAATACATCCATGTCCAACCACTAGTTCCGACAGCGTAACATTACAACCACAACCACCTACTCCTCCAAAAGGATATAGTAGCTTTGTGCAGTGGATAAGCCAAGGCTCGTTACAATATTTTCCAAGCTTTCTATAAGATACTCCTATTGGAAGCTTGGTTGACCAAATCCCATACAATGAGTTATGAGGGACTATTTATAGCGAATGGTGGGGTGGCCCTTGACATTCCCCTTTGTGACAATTCATCTACTCTATGAATGTTACATCCAACTATCAACACTTGAACCTCCACTTCACAAGATGTTACATTAAAATGCATATATATGCATGTGACACAAAATGGCTTGAGAAAGCCATGCAAGACACCACAAACACAAGGACCATTGTGGTGATACCAACTCTTTGACATCCTTGTGATGGTCAATGGTGGTGAACTGATGCCAATCTTAGTCGTCTGTGATGGTATCCATGGACTCAATGGGCACATCTTACTGAAGTAGACTCTTGCCTCCATTGCATCCGGGTACACTGATATGGCTCCTTCGTCCAACTCGTCTGATAGCATGCGCATGGTCATCCTGGGTGTGACCGAATCAGCAACACGTTCATGCATAGTGTATGCACTAATCTCCAAACATGTGTTGGTGGCCACACACATAAATTTGTAGAAGTACATGTTCAACTCCATTCATACTTGCTTCTTGTCTTCACCTCAGTGAGTGTGCCAAATGGGTGGGATCGCATTCATGCATGCAATGACATGCATGCTGCTGAATTCCCTTGCATGTGATCAATAACACTTCTCACCTTGTCTACTATGTGCCAGCAGTTGGGATGGATCTATAACTTGTGTGGGTTTAGTTTCATCCATCTATGAATGTTGTGCCCCCTATTGTACTTGTTCCTACGACAACTCATTCTCTTGTCTATGCAGCTCCTATTCTTCCTTGAGTTGCTTCTTCAGCACATGTAACTACTTCTTTGTTCCTTTCTTTGTCCTCATGTGGTCGTCTTGTCACACTGTCACCTCATAGCCTCAATCTCCAAAGCTACTTTTGTCATGAGTGGATCTACTTTGAACTTGCAGGTTTGCTTCACCTCTATGATGTCCAAAACCTTACTCTTACACTTGCAGCATGCAGGTGTGTTGCCTTCTACTGCTACTAATGGTGTTGCTCACTGTGTTGTTACTACCATCTTATCCCAATGTCCTTGAATACAAACAACTTGAAGTCTTCATAGGTACGCAAGCTCATAGACACTTGCGTGGATGCAACCCCCATTGTGCTCTCAACGGTGTCCTTTGACTATTTTCTCCTAAAGGCCATTGTACTTGTGTTGTTGAGAGACAGATGAACACCTGTGATTCTTGGAGACATAGAAACACTCATAGCAAGAAATCTGTCAGTCAAAAACAAAAACAAACTTGAGGACTCACTTGCAACATACCTGTGTGGTTGGTCGTGAAGGTTGCACAATTTCCGCCAGGAGGTCGGGAGACTGACTTCCAAAACTGTGTGAGGCATAGTCCATGTTGTAAGGAGGTTGATTAACTAATAGAACTATGTAATGCACAATCCAGCCTAGCCTACTGATGACTGAAACTATACAATGCATGATTTCAATTAGTAGTGACATGCTACCAGCAAACTACATTTCACAGTTTTTTGGGCCAGCAGGACACTGCCTTTAAGAATTGCACAATGCAAGCCTAGAGGTGAGTGCTAGGCTTGACTTGCACAATTTCTAGAGGGAAGGTAGAGCCTTCGCTTCCAGAAATGCATAGTGATATCCGGGCAAGGCGCGATCTGGACCAAGGCAGCCCAGACCAGCCAACGGGCAACTGAGAATAGGAGAAGTCTGAATGCATGATGAGATGAATGCAAATAAGAGCGATTGATCATACATGTAAGCAACATGTTCAAGATTCCAAAATAGGAAAGCATGCATGTGTGTGAAGTGAGGCATCACAATGCTGACTATCCGTGCAAAAATAGTGTCAATGCACAATCCAACCTGACCTACTGAGGACTAAAACTACACAATGCATAATTTCAATCAGTAGTGACATGCTACCAGCAAATTGCATTACATAGTTTCTCAGGCTAGCAGGACACTACCTGCAAGAATTACACAATGCAAGCCTGGAGGTGAGTGCTAGGCCTGACTTAGGCAATTTCTAGAGGGGAGGTAGAGCCTTCCCTTCTAGAAATGCACGGTGCTATCTGAGCAAGGCACAGTTTGAACCAAGGCAGCCTAGATCGGCCAACTGGTGATTGAGAACATGAGAATTCTGAATTCCTGATGAGATGAGTGCAAATAAGAGTGATTGATCATACATGCAAACAACACGTGCAAGATTCAAAAACAGGAAATCATGCATGTGTGTGAAGCGAGGCATCGCAATGCCGACTGTCCATGCAAAAATAGTGCCATCCATGCGATAGTAGTGTGATGCGAACGAAAGATGAAATGGTGCTTCTACAAGCTAACATGCATCAAAATGACATCAAGCACTCACTGAAATCTAGTAGACAACATTCACACAAAGAAAAACAAAAAAAGTGACAAAAACACTGCGGAAGACATGAAAAGTAGGCTTACTCTAAAAAAGTTGAGCTAAATGTGCTGACGACTCCTAGATAAAATCTGGGATGTGAGAGTTACAAGCTTGATGTGAGGAATGAGCTCTGTAACATCCTGTTCATGGGTTTTGATAAAATCAAAGTTCTGACGCGCATGCCACTAATCTAGGAAGAGTGACACTTGGTGGGAGGTTTCTGAAATGATCCTTGCACGTAACCTTCGGCTGCTAAAAATAGATCCCCGAATCAATGGATGCCTTTGCATGCTCCCTTGGGAGAAGCAGCCCGTGCATGCAAATTAGTTTTACTCAATCCCGGCGGGAACCAGTCAACTCAATGGAAGAGGCAACAACCTGCTCAGTTGAGTGGAAAATTTTCACATTTCTGAGAGGGAGCTGGGATGGCTGCCCAAAAAGATTGTGCCATTTATGGGCTAAGTAGCTGACTGCTACCTATAATTTCATAATTTGTGGGCTGAGAAGTCCTTCTGGGAGGAATTGCGCAATTTTTCTAGTGAAGGGTGACAAGCATATTTGCACAATTTTGGAGCCCAACAGGCTGCTAGACAGGATTGCGCAATATATGGAGGGAGGGTTGGTTCCCCTCCAAAATTGAGCAATTTATTGAGGTAGCTGCTCATCTTGTAGCTGGACCAAGTCTGGAGAAACAACCTATGAGGGGAATGCAATCAAGCTATCAAGCACAGGCTCGAAGTTTGCTAGAAAAACACTGAAGCTTGTGTACTTGATAAGGAAAGACATGCTGCTGAGGGAGGTTCGTAGGGAGGCTCCAAAATGAAGCTAAGGAAAAATTTTGGAGGGTGGTTATAGTTGCTACAACACTTGGCAACACACTGGTAGAACTCCAACTCTCTGAATGGACCTTGTTTGTGAAAATAAAGTCTAACACCTCTAGAAGTATTGTTTAGTTCTTAGTTCATCTTGGTTCCAACACTTGCTTGATTATAAGATGTAGCATCTACCAAGCTCTTGGTCAGTCAACACACATTCCAATCCAAGTCAACACAGTTATTTCAATTGGGCTTGAGGGATCTGTTAGTGCACAACCAGTATAATCGTTTGAGTCTTAGTTTCACCTCTAGTGTTGCTCCGCTCCCAGCAACCCTAGATAGTACCCCGACATAGTAGCGCAGGAACAAAAGCATCGCTCCACTTCTAGCGGGCCTAGTCAGTACCTCGACGGAGTTACTTGCATCACCTCTTTGTAGAGGAAGCTTTTCTCTTCTTTCACCTTATTCATTTCCCATTTTTTCGAAATTTTTTCACTTTTGATTTTTTCATTGTCATTTTCATAATTGTGCATATCACTTATTCATTTCATAGGCAAAAGAGGGATCCCAACATATTGAGAGCAGAAGAGGATTTTACTTCAGATAAGTATTTTATTATATACCTCTGACGTGCTTGTTAAGGTTTTCCCCCTCACCTTACTCTACTTGACTGAGCTACCAAGGGTTAACCCAAAAATAATCGACTAGAGTAGGTGACACTAGTTAGCACACAAGCGTTATGTTTTCACCAAGGTTCACTTCGCACAATATGTATTTTCCACTGAGGTATCATGGGCTGAAGACAACAAGTTCTTACATAAGAGAGCAGACAAAAGATAACCAGATGTTGATGCCTATACAAGTCCTCTTGTACTTTACCTAGATTTTTTCAAGATCTAGACACAGTCCACGCAAAACTAACCTACAGACATAAACAATCGAACAAACCAAAAAGAAAAGCAAGAAGCAGATGCAAATGAAAAAGAAAAGTGAGTAAACAAGCACACAAGCAAGAAAACAGAAACACAAAGAAAGAAGCAAATGTGCATGCAATCAAACAATTGAAAAGCAAACACTACTCCTACTCCTAAGCTAACAGTGCATGGGTTGTCTCAAGTGAAGTGACGCTTCCAATGCAGCCATCAGTGCATTGGTTGACCTATGTGGGTGAAAGCATTGTTCATGAAAAACATAGTTGTGCGAGCCGATAGATGTAAGAGATAAAACAATCAATACATAAGCACTCTGAGCTTACGAGTGCCCTAGAACAAAAATGAGTGAAAGCGCATGACATGCACTCTATGAATTTTCCATGGTGTTGTGTTATACTATGTGTAGATGTTGAGTGTACGCATTCCTGTGACCATGATATGCAAGAAAACGTGAGAAAGGTAGAACACTTATGTTGCACAAGTGTGCTTGCTATGTAAGATTCCTCCAATGCATGAGCGATGGGGTTGTGTAGTTCAAGTGGAGGAAGTAAAATATGAGTGTTAGATTGATATTGAGTGCATACAGATGAGGGATGAGGAACCTTGAGTGCTTGAAAAATTTCCTAATCAGAAGTGAAACCAACCTCAGGAAAGCGAGGAGCTCACATAACCATCATCTTGGGCTCAAGTGCCTTGACAGTTTGCAGGGTTTCGACTTCATTGACAGATGGATCATCATAGACCAGTGGCTTAGATGGATTAACAATGAGTGAATAAGCATCATGATTAGATGATGAGGTAAAGAGGTCATGACAACCAAGATTAGAAAACTCAAGATGTTGGTCGGCATCCTCATGGTTTGATGATTCACACAGAGGGGTAGATGAGAAGCAAGGATTTTCACCCTCTGTGTTTTTGGAAAAAGTAGATTAAAGATCAAGTGGATTCTCGATGAATGATTGGCCCTATCCATTTTTGGATGATGGGCTAATATATGGCATGTCCTACGAATGATCAACAGTGGGTGCATCTGTGGATAGAGCTACACATCAAAAATTAGGGATGGTATGATCGTGGAGGATGTTAGGAAAAAACGGAGGAGGTATGGACAGTCAAGAATGATTCTATGCTGCTTGTGGATGTTTAAGCTCTGCATCATACTCTTCATAAATGATAGCACATGTTGGTTATGCAACACCAACTCTGTCGATAGATTGATCGTCATTCAAAACAAGTGTAGAGACTGAAATGGAACAACACAAGAGAGTGTCATTCGAAGGATGATCAGAATATGAAGACAGAGGTTGAGGTACAAAATAAATGTGATGTGGTATGGGACTCACAACCAATGCTGCGTGAAAATCAGAAGGAGCGATGTCGGGAGGATGTGATGGTTCAATAAATGTGTGTTCATGCTCTCCGACATCATTCTGTGATGGTGGAGTTGCTTAATGAGAGGACGAAAAACAATCACTTTTGACAGCAACTGTGTCCATCTGTGATTGCGCAACTCCATCACCGAAGTATGATGAGTAGGGCTTGAGCTTGAGCTTCTTCTTGGGATGGATTGATTTGTTAAGACAATACATGAATCTATCCCAAAGATAAGGAAATTTAATCTGGTTTTTCATAGCTTGAAACTGAAAATCACAAAAGCACTGCCAAAAATTCATAGGCGATTCATGCGGAGCCTTCCGTTGTTGTAACAATTTTTGGTCAAGATGTTTTGGATCAAAATGATAGAAATTATCTTTAATGAGACCACATAAGTGCTCAAGTGAGTGCATGCTGTTAGCTAGTAGGCTACACAACCACCAATGTGGGGATTTTCGAAGTGTGTATGCAAGCAGTAGACTCGCATGTTCATCAGAACATCCATCCTCCTCATGAAGCATGGAAAGGAAGTCATGTAAGAAATCAGGCTAGGCCACTTCGCTTTAAGCATCATACATGTATCTAGACAAGAAATAAAAGAACTCCCTCATGATGGTAACATGTTCGGCACGCAGAAAACATCGTGGAGTGTTGAGTGTGAAAGATTACATGATAGATGTGCAAAGGTTCAAAACAGGATGAGAGTACACAGCTTGTCATTTGGCCCTCCTTCTAACACTAGAAATGTTGAGGGTGTTGGACTCGCCAACATGTCAAGGGATCTCCCCGGTAAGAAGTCCCAACTAGACATCTGACTATTTGGTGTAGGAGTCCTAGCAGTGGGTGGTATGGTAATGCCTTGATCGTGGTTTTACATAGAGGCAAGTAATATGTCCCTATTGGTACCAAGGGTGTGAGATATGTAGTAAGTCAAGGGAGGTGCATGAGCAGTTCTATCACATGGAGGGTGAGGTGAGTGCGCCACTTGGAGACCTATGATAGCATAGAGTTAAGAAGGGAACACATGAGCAAAGATGCATGACAACCTCGAAGGAAAGTTAGCTAGCAATCCAAGTGATGGTTAAACCAACAACACATTTCAAAAAGATTCATACATACATATACAGAAATAGCTACGCATGGATGTGTAAGCAAACATATACATATATCATTTAGAGTACTCAAGGTAGCTGAAATACAATACAACATATTCATGAAACGTGTTGGCTATGTTATACTAAGAAGTGTAAGTTCCAGTCATCCAACACATCCATGTCCAACCACTAGTTTCGACAGCGGAATGTTACAACCACAATATCCTGCTCCTCCAAAGAGATATACTAGCTTTGCGTAGTGGAGAACCCAAGGCTCATTACAATCCTATCCGAGCTTTCTCTAAGATACTCCTATTGGAATATTGGCTCAACAAAACCCATACAATGAGTTACGAGGGACTATTTATAGAAAAGGTTGGGGTGACCCCTGACATTCCCCTTCATGACAGTTCGTCTACCCTCATGACTCTTCATATACTCTATGACTATTGATGAGCCTCATCATTGAGTAATTATATTGGCCTTAATTGACCTCAATTCACCTCCTAGCTTAGTCAAACTAACTATTCTCACAACTTATTGCGTACTTTTGATTATATTTTGTATGAGATGAGTAGAGTTGGATATTTTTCTTTGTGGTCTAATGTGCATGTAATGTAGGAATAAAGGATAAAAGCAAGTAAAATGCAGGGATAAAAGATAAAAGAAAGGAACTATGGTAAAGACCTTGGTAAAAACTCAAATGGGACAAGGGAGAGGAATTACAGGAGGTAAATCCTCCTCATTTACTGCCCCTCCATTCGAATATCCCTCCATCAGCTGAAAGTACAAACAACCTCCCCTTCTAGAAGGCAGCCAAGCAAGTGAAAGTACGAGTTTATCTTGAGTTGGGAGCCAAGCCTCCCTACTAGAAGGCAGCCGAGCTAGTGAAAGGGAAAGCATGAGTTTATCATTGAATTGGGAGTTGTGCCTCCCTAATTTTGAAGGAAGTCATTGGAGACTTCAGATGTATAAGTAGAGAGGCTTAGGACCTCAGTTTTTTTAGTTACCAAGAGTTAGGAAGAATTCGGACTTCTCACTATAGAACTCTACTTTGTTTTCAAGCTGCAAGTCTTGTAACAGTTTTTGATTTATAATGAAGATGAGTTTTGTTTTGAGCCAGCACTAAGTTAACTCAGAGGGTTGAAGCTCTTAGGTTAGGGCCCGACCCTAGCAGCCAAAGCTCCTCTTTATTGTATTGTTATGCTAGCATAGATTCTTGTTTTCTGTTCATTTGCTTAATTAGATGCATTTTCATTACAGTAGTAGTATTATTCATGGTTTCCTGTTCATTTTCTCAACTATTTCATTTCCATTACAACACTAGCATAGCTCCATGGTTTAGTTGTTTATTTTCTTAAGTAGTTACATTTGCATTACAGAGGTTTATTGTTTAACTGTTCATTTTCTTAAATAGTTGTAGTTGCATTACAGTAGTGAAAAGTAGATCATTTATGATTTCATTCAATTAGCAGGTTAGAAAAGAGAAGATTCATAAGGTTTTCCATAGGTGTCTCAGCCTCACCTCCTCCCTCTGGGACCATGACGTGAGGAAGAAACCCTGCAGCAACCCCAAAAACACAAAGTTTCAGTTTTTCATGGATTTTGTTGTTTGATGCAATTACATGGTTCATTTCATGGTCATTCATTCATTTCCTGGTCATTTGTTCCTTCACCCTCTGTCTAAGACCTCATGCATACACCCATTCTCCTTCAGCATGAAACACCTGAGTGGAATATGTTAATTCATGTTGTAGTCAGATTTTACTCGTAGATTTCCTTACACAACAAAACTTGACCAATCACTACCCAATTCATTTTCAACGCTGACTTTATGCACTTTAAATCACCACTATCGATCTACCTTGTATGATCCAATGGCTATCACACACCCACCCACCAACTAGCTCGATCAAATCTCCATCGTTGATCTACCTCACCAGATCCTATGGCTATCGCGTGATATCGCATGGATTTCTGTTTGATCATTATCTAGCCAAGGGCACGTGATAAGAGTGGTTTCCCTATGCTACGTGTCGTGTGGGGAGGCTAATCACGTAAAATTTTAGAAAATAGCTTATAGCTTTGAGGGCATCTGAAATATAGCCTACCACCTTCTAAACCCGCTCCCTCATTTCCGTACATTCCTTTATGCACTCCAATATCCACCATCGATCTGCCTCCTGATTTAATGACCATCGCATCACCAGCTTGCAAACTAGCTTGGCCCACCTCCACCGTTGATCTGCCTAGCCAGATTCGATGGCTATCATGGCATATCATGCCGATTTCTATCCAACCATTATCTACCCGAGATAATGTGAGAAAATTGGTTTTCTCATGCTACGTGTCGCTCAGTAAGGCTAATCACGTGAAATTTGAAAATACAACGTATGGTTTTTAGGGAACGCGAAATACAACTTACCACCTCTACAAACCCGCTACCATTTCCACACGTTTCTTTTGCCTATGATCTAATCTTCATCATCCATCTACCAATTAATCATGTCCGTCCATCTCTTCACTTAGCCTTTGGGATATAATCTCAGCTGTCCATCTTGTTAGTTAACCCTGTTCGCCCGTCTACCTACATACCCTCCTCTGATCTGATCTTAGCCATTCGTTTGCCTTTCACCCAACTGATCCAACGATTCTTATGCGTTGTTGCTCCCTTCCATCCTCTTTTTACCAATTTTGATCTCCTACTACTCTTTTGCTTAAACAAGGACTTAGCTTAGTTTCCTCTGCTTACCCCTTAGTCTAGTTTTGGTGTTTTTTACTTCTGCAACTTATATAGCAACATTAGATTAGTGGTGTTTTAGCAATTCTTCTTCACATAGTTGTTTAGATGGTTAGTGAGGGTCTGGTGTGAGATAGAATTACAAGTTGTTTTCTTCATTACTGCAGTAGAGTGGCTCTCCCTTAGAATAGATTTTCTCTTCTTCCCTCAAAATCAAGCTTCTTTTGACCCTAAAGAAGTCTGGCTTGGAATGCCTGGGGTCCCTTTCCAGATGAGTAGTGACAAAAAGTAGTACCTTCACTTCTACTTGTGCATATAGCACTTTCACATCCAATTGTGTACGAACCCCGAGTTGATAAGTAAAGCTGGTAGCCCCGGGAGTTGTAGCATTCTTGCTGTAATACCTAGGCTCATCACATATAAAGCTGGTAGCCTTGGTAGCCCTGGGAGTTGCAGCATTCTTAGCGTCGTTAGGGGAGGTGTCAGTGTAGGATGTGAATTACTGCTCCTTATTCTATTTCTAGTCTCTAACTTTCTTTTCTTCTACTTCTAGTCTTCAATTTTCTTCCATCAGTTTATTTCTGCAAAAGTAATATAGTTTCTTTATTTCAATTGTCATTTATATACTTTCCTTTCCATTCTGCAATTAGCAATTTCAATTCATCTTGTAGTTTCCCTTTTGTTAGTAGTTTTTCATTCAATTAAGAAATTTTGTTCTACTAATAGTTTTCTTTCTATCAGAAGTATTTCCATTCAATTAGCAATTTCATTCTACAAGTAGTTCCCATTGTCTTAGTATTTTTTCATTTAATTAGCAATTTCCCTTTTGCAGAGTACTTTTCAACTTTAAATAAAATCTTATAAAAACCAACCCAAAAACATTTCCTTTCATGCCTCATAGGAATAGGGATAATTCAGGAAAATTCTTGCCAAATACCCCCACTGCATCCAACTATCAACCTTCTCTGTTCTTCATTGACTGTGAATTGGAAGAACCATTAGGTGAGCAACCTGGCATATTTGAAGAACCTATAGGGCAAGAAAAAGAGGAAGAACCCATTCCTACTTTACCAATAGCTGAAAACCAAGATGAGAGAAGAGATAGAGAGAGAATTGAGGGTGCCTTCCCCATTAGGGAAACCTATGGGGACACTAAAATGAAGAATATAAGCCCCTCTGCTCTACTTCATTTCCATGGCTTGACCACAAAGGACCCTAACACTTTCCTATTTGAGTTTTTTGTTATATTCCAAACCTATGACTATACAGAGGATGAGAAAAATTTAAAACTGGTTCCATCTATCCTCAAGGATGCAGCATTGCGTTGGTTCATAGGTTTACCTAGAGATAGCATCATAACTTGGGCTAAGATGCAACAGGCCTTTAACAACAAATATATGGACTATTGTAGGCTAAAGGACACTAAAGAATAGATTTTTATGATGACCATAGGTTAGGATGAATCCTTAGAGGACTATGAAGAAAGATTCTAGCTCAGTTACAAGAAGGCCAGCTGCACACTTGACCTTGAGCCACTGAAGTTGGTCCTTCTTAGATAAGTAAGGGAGGATATTTTAGATACCTTGCATTTGTTAGCAGGAAGAGATATCTACCAACTACCCTATGAGGATACCAAGACTATCTTTAGAAACCATTCTAGAGAATCCAGGAAAAAGGGTAGGAGTAGTCAACATATGGCCAATACATCATCTTCCAACTCATCCATCAAGGGTGAAATTGGAAATATGTTGGAGGAATTCAAAAGTGAGATGATACAAATACTTGCCTTGCAATTGGATACCATGAATATCAAAAGGAAGAAAGAGGAAGCAGAGAGATCCTTGGCCATCTTTTGTCCTAGATGCAATAGGAGGCATCTTAGGAGTGAATGCCCATTGAACTGTATTGATATTTGCTCAGTCTGTGAAGAAAACCACTCCACAGACAAGTTCCCTTCTTTATGTGGACTCAAAGTTGTATATCAAGGAGTTGAAGGGGTCATTGAGTAGCTTTGCTACATCAACCAAAGGAGACCTCTTGGGCCTAGACCATACTAGCAGGGTATGCAAGGATCATCCCATGCATATTACAAACCCAACCAAACCACAACTATACCTTCTTGGGGACCCCCTGCTCATCCTTCCTGGTCTACACCCCCTCCTTGGTCCTATGCACCTCAATATCATTCCTAGCCAGCTAGCCAGTCATTTCAACCTTACATTTAGCCACAACATCAGTGGAATGCCCCACCCCAAGGGTGGAGGCAACAATTCAACAATGTTCCAACCCTATTGCCTCCACCACCTACCCAACCACAACTCTTGCACTCTGCTCCACCTAAGAAACCCCAAATGCCTACCCAGCCAAATCCAAACCCAAACAATAGGTAGGCTCAACAAGGATATAGTGGAGAGACATCATACCCAGCTTATGCTATAGAAATCCAGGAGATCAACCTAAGATCTGGGAGAATTCTCCCAGATAACCAACCTCCCTCTCCACATAGGGAGGTTGAGGAAGAAAGAGAGGAAAGCAACCTTAAAGAAAATCCACCCTTTCCTGAAATATTAGCCCAACCACTCCAGCCTACCCAAAAGAAACTGAACTTTTGGGAGAATTGAGGAATCTATGTGTAAATATGCCCCTTCTCCAGGAAATTAAAGATGTTACTATCTACAATAAGTTGATTAAGGAGAAGTGATTCAAGCATCCAGGAAGAAGAAAAAGGGTTGCCCCTACCATTAATGTTATTGGGCAGTTATCTGACTTAATGCTGGGGCAGGTAATATGTCCAAAATACTTATACCCTGGAAGCCCTGTATTAGATGTGCACATCGATGGCACCATTGTCCCACACACTCTGATTGATCTTGGGGTTGCCATTAATGTGATGACCAAGGACACCATGTTCAAGCTTAACCTCCAAGGGTCATTAAGAAAGACCACAACAATTCTGCAACTTGTAGACCATCCCACAGTCACCCCTGAGGGAATATTGGAGGATGTGATGGCCTCCATTGACTCTTGGGAGTACCCTGTAGATTTCCTAGTTCTCCAGCCTAAGGCTAAGCTTACTGGTTACCCTCTCATCCCTGGGAGGCCATGGTTGGCCATAACTGATGCCTACATTAGCTGCAGAGTTGGGAATATGGCCATCAAGAATGGGCATATGTCCAAACAGTTAGTCTTATACCCTCCTGCTCAACCCTCCCTACAACATGATTTACCTTTATGGTTGGAGGAGAAGGAAGTATATGAGATTTATTATGCCCAACTTTATGCTTTGGAAGAAATCATAGGGGGAGTACAACAAGAGGAGGATGACTTAATTGAACACCTGCTCCAAATTCCAACTCCTAGTTCATTACCATTAGACGAATAAGTAAAGGAAACATTGAACAATCATCGAATTGACTTATGCTTGGCCAATTCCAACCCACTCCGAGTCAAAACCATATAATTTTTCCCAGATAAATCTTTGAAAATAAACCCATCTTTATCTCCTCTTGAAGAGGAAAAACAATGCAATCTGTTGAAAGAAACCCTGGAAGCCTTCGCTTGGAGCAACAAGGAAATCAAGGGAGTACACCCCTCAGTGTGTATACACCACATATACATCAAGGAAGGTTGCAAGCCAGTTAAGAAACCACAAAGGAGAATGAATCTGGCCCTTAAAGACATAGTCAAATAAGAACTATAAAAACTATTAGATGGAGGGTTCATTTACCCTATCTCCAAGAGTGAGTGGGTCTCTCCTTTAGTGTTAGTTCCCATGAAGAATGGTAAGTGGAGGATTTATGTTGATTATAGGGATTTTAACAAAGCCACAAAGAAGGATCATTTTTCCCTACCCTTCATTAACCAAGTGCTAGATAGCCTGGCAGGGAAGAAGTTCTTTTCTTTCCTAGATTGATTCAGTGGGTACAACCAAATCCAAAGCTACCCAGAAGACCAGGATAAAACCACATTCACCTGTCCTTGTGGTACTTTTGCCTATAGGGTCCTTCCTTTTGGCTTATCCAATGTTCCTGCCACTTTCCAGATAGCAATGTTGAGTATTTTTGCTGAATTAGTACATGATGTTGTAGAGATCTATATGGATGATTTTACACCTTATGGCTGTGATTTTCAAGAAGCCCTAACTAACCTATGCAAAGTATTAAACAAATGCATTGAAATGAACATGTCTCTTAGTCTAGAAAAATGTGAATTCTTAATGACTGAAGGGACGGTGCTAGGTCATTCCATATCTCAGTAAGGACTGCAGGTGGACCCAAACAAAATAGCCATCATCCAAAGGGTACCACCTCCACAAAATTAAAGAGATGTCATGAGTTTCTTAGGGTTAGCTCGATACTACAGAAGGTTCATAAAGGACTTCAACAAGTTGGCCTCTCCTTTGTTTGGGTTGCTAGCCAGAGATTCTGAATTTATATGGTCAAAGAGCTTTCAAGAGGCCTTAGACATTATAAAGGGAAAGTTAACCACTGCACCAATTCTAAGAGGCCCAAACTAGGCCCTCCCTTTTCATATTCATTCTGATTCTTAACACAAAGCCATAGGAACCGTCTTAGGTCAGGTAGAGGATAAATTGCCCTATGCCATCTATTTTACCAGTAAAAACCTATTAGAGGCTGAGTTAAATTATACTGTGACCGAAAAAGAACTCCTAGCTATTGTGCATTAATTGGAAAAGCTTAGGCATTACATTACAAGCTATCAGACATTTGTGCATACTGATCATGATGCAATTGAATATTTAATGAACAAACCATATGTAAATGCTAGAATCATAAGATGGTTACTTTTATTACAACAGTTTGATCTAACTATTGTTGATAAGCCTGGTAAGGAGAATGTTGGTGTTGACTTTCTATCAAGGATGAATCTGCCTGTAGGTTAAGAAGCAATGGTTGATAATTAGTTATCATATGAGCATTTATTTTCTATTTCAGTTCTCTCTCTATGGTTTGTTGATATAGAAAACTATTTGGTATCAGCATTGTTCCCACCAAACCCGCCCTCCAGAGAATAGAGCAAGATAATCAGGAAAAGTTCCCCCTTCACCTTGATTGGGGGTAATCTATTCAAACTTGGCCCAAATCAGATCTTGAGAAGGTGTGTCAGGGAATAGGAGGTTTTTGACATCCTTCTGACCTGTCATGATGGGCCTTGTGGAGATCATGTTGCAGCAAATAGGACAACATTCAAAGTGCTCCAAGCAGGCTATTATTGGCCTACTCTTCATTAGGATGTGAAAAAGTACATTAGTGAGTGTGATCAGTGCCAGAGGATGAGAAAGGATATTCCAAGAGATGAAATTCCCCAACAACCTCAAGTTACTTTCGAGCCATTTGACAAGTGGGGCATGGACTTCATTGGGCCGATCAATCCTCCTTCAAAGAAAAAACAACACATTATTGTGTGCACTAATTACTTGACTAAGTGGGCTAAAACCAAGGCAATTAAGGCAGCAACAAAAGATAAGATGGTTTAGTTCCTAAGGGAGAATATATTCTACAAATTTGGGTAACCTAGAGAGCTATTCATAGACCAAGGCAACTAGTTTACCTCCAGTGTGATTGAAGAACTGCTCAAGCATCACAAAATCAAGCATAGGACCTCCACTCCTTATCATCCATGAGCTAATGGGCAAGTGGAGGTGACCAACAGAGCACTGGAGAACATCCTAACCAAGGTGGTGAACAACAATAGAAATGATTGGGCAGAAAGACTAGTTGAGGGCACTTGGGCCTATAATACGACATGGAAAACCACCACTGGATTTACACCATATGAGCTAGTCTATGGGAAAAAAGCTTTGTTGTCCATTGAATTTGAACATAATACATTGAGGATGGAATCCCAACTAGATTTGGATCTCATTCATGCACAGAAAGAAATATTGTTCCATTTGAATGGCTTGGATGAATTCATAATGCAGGCCCTCCTCCATACAAAGATAGTTAAGCTTCAAAGGAAAATCTAGCATGACAAGCATATTAAGGGGAAGCAATTCAAGAAGGAGACTGGGCATTGTTATATGAATCCATGTATAAATACTTCAAGGGAAATCTAAGGACAATATGGCTTGGACCTTATGTGGTGGAAAGATGACATGACAATGGTTCAGTGTAGATCAGAACTATAGGTGAAGAAGCCATTCCATTACTAGTTAATGGACACAAATTGACAATGTACAAGAGGCCTTTATCTAAGCAAGAGTTCATTGACAGTATCAATAAGATAGTGATGATGGTGGAGCAAGTTTCAACTCCTCCCTCATTAGGTCACTGGGAAACAAAGAAAAGAGAATAAGGATTTAGGTGAAAATGTCAATGAGGTGCCTAAGTCCCATGTTTGGGTTGAAAACCTCCATGAGGCAGCCCAAGGATGAGAAAAATTGAAAGAAAAAGAAGATCCCTGGGTGAAAACCTTCCTTGAGGCGCCTAGGTGTTTAAAAGAAAAAGAATATATATATATATATATATATATATATATATATATATATATATATATATATATATATAGATATATAGATATATATATATATATATATATATATATATCTATATAATAATAATAAAAAAATAAAAAAACATAATTGTTATTTGCAGGACGATGAGAAAGAAAATCATGTAGCAAAGAGAAAATCCAAAGGGAGCCCTGCCTCACATATGTTCATCTCCTCCACTCCTTACCATGCATCCCTCCATAAATTCCATTATTTTTCACTTCATTGCTCCAGTTTAGGTGAAAATTGTGTTTTCGACAGGATCCCCTGACTGGTAGATTGGTTAGATCCCCCAAATTCATTCTAGACATGATATAACCCCTCACCTCATCCATTACCAGCATCCCTGCATCCACACACACTCCTACTCCGCCTTTCCATTCAGCAACATCAGATCTACAGTCATAGACACCATCAAAATACAACAGAGGAGGAAGAAATATGACCATACAACAATAGAAACAACATTAGATCTGTAGTCAAGAAACCATTAATAGACAACAAAGGAGGAGGAAGAATGACCATCAACAACACCTTTGATCTTTAACAACTGCAGCGTGGCATTAAGGCCATAGGTAACTATCCTACTCACTCACTCATATGCATCATTTGATTAAAATTTGTAAAGGTTAAGAGGTAGTTGGTTTGTAAGTAAAAAGATGACCAGTTTCCTCTAGAAAGCTAGTGGATTACATACACAGGAAACTATGTTTTTTTTTCAAAGAATTTTCTCATTTCCTCCTCAAACCTCACAAGAAATATTCTCATCAAGTATATCTCATGTGAGGGTAGATACAGTGTTGTTTACGGCTACCATTTTAGAGAGCTCGGAGAATTAAGATTTCGGGTAGAAACACCAGTTCATGAAAAACTCAGCATACCCTATTTTTTGATGCAATCACTCCGGGACTCTAGAAGCAAAGAAAAGACAAGAAATTCCCAACAGTTAGTTCACCATGGGTTGACCAGAATCATCATTGAGGATGCCCTCCAAAACCTCAAGATCCCTATAACATGGTCAGTCTTCCGAGACTTACCAGTAGAGGATAACATCAAAACCCTCATCTATGATGTTAGTCCTTTTGTCAGTAAGGAGGAGGCAAAACAAGAAAAGAAGATACAAAGCTAGATGGGGATGAGATAGATGAATAAGGAACTAATACAGAGGATGATGTTGAAACATAAGAGAGGAAGAAGGCATTGAAATAGAAGGGGAATAACACAAGGAGGAGTCACCTAGGGTGTCTCCAGAGGTCCCCGAGTAGAAGATAGCAGTTACCATCACTACTCTCTGTACACCAGTCAAGAAAAAAAGGAAAAGAAGGAGACAAACCCCTCTACATTTCAGAACAAGAAAGAGCATCAAGAAAAAAAAGAGCTAAGTGGCTTCAGGGACAAAGAAGCAGTTGAACAATGAAATCCCATTGCCCTAATCAACACCCATAATCTAATTGTAAATAATCATTAGCTAGCACCCTGATATCTTGCTGCTTAAGGGCAAGCAATTTCACATTTTGGGGACATGTTTAGGTTGCTAAGAATTGATAATATACATGCTTGCATAAGGAGATGGAAAGAACTGGCACATAGCTTGAAGATTAGAGAATATCAGTGGAAAGAAGTGAGAAAGGAAAGAAGGCTTCCATAAACAAGAAGTAGCGACCACAACAGAAGCATGCGATGTCAGAGAGGCTACCAAAGCCAATAAGTTGCTCAGAGGATGAGCAACACTTTCAGTAAGGGTGTGATGATGAGCCTCATCATTGAGTAATTATATGGGCCTTAATTCACCTTAATTCACCTCCTAGCTTAGTCAAACCAACTATTCTCACAACTTATTGCATACTTTTGATTATATTTTGTTTATGAGATGAGTAGAGTTGGATATTTTGCCTTTTGGTCTAATGTGCATGTAATGAAGGAATAAAGGATAAAATAAAGGAAAATGCAGGGATAAAAGATAAAAGCAAGGAACTATGGTAAATACCTTGGTAAAAACTCAAATGGGACAAGGGAGAGGTGTTACAAGAGGTAAATCCTCCTCATTTACTGCCCCTCCATCCGAATATACCTCCATCAGCTGAAAGTACAAACATCCCCCCTTCTAGAAGGTAGCCAAGCAAGTGAAGGTGCAAACAAGACAAATCATGTGTACTAGAAGCAAGCCAAGCAAGTGAAAGTACGAGTTTATCTTGAGTTGGGAGCCAAGCCTCCCTACTAGAAGGCAACTGAGCTAGTGAAAGGGAAAGCATGAGTTTATGATTGAATTGGGAGCTGTGTTGGGTTTTGTTATATTCTTTCCATGACTAGCCCATGTAGTTAACCAATGGGTTAGGAGGGGGGTAGAGCCCCCCCTTCGTTGCTTCGAATGCATAGTAGGGGGAGTCACAGGGGGTTTGAGGGGTGCAAGTAACCCTACTCTATGGGGTCTAGGGTAGCGCCGTGGAAAATTTTGGTTTTGGACCCTATGTTAGGTTCGACAGACCTAGTTATGGTTTTTTGCATGATTTTCGCACATGGTTTTGGACACGATGGTTTTCAGTCCATGGTTTTGGACGCAATGGTTTTCAGTCCATGGTATTGGATTCTTCCGCATGTATAAATATCTATTATAACATTTAAAGTAACATAATGAAAAATCAAGCTGGTAGTCCCGATTTTGGGATCCATGGGAAAATCTCTATGTATATGTGTTTTATGTGTTATGCTCTCGCATTGTTTATTTTATGTGTTTTAGAATTCGTATGTAGGTAATTTCTGTATGGCGTTAAAAGCTACAAGATGTGCCTCCCTAATTTTGAGGGAAGTTGTTGGAGACTTTAGATGTATAAGTAGAGAGGCCTGGGACCTTTGTTTTTTTAGCTACCAAGAGTTAGGAAGAATTCAGACTTCTCACTGTAGAACTTTACTTTGTTTTCAAGCTGTAAGTCTTGTAACAATTTTTGATTTATAATGAAGATGAGTTTTGTTTTGAGCCAACACTGAGTTAACTTAGAGGGCTAAAGCTCTTGGGTTAGGGCCCAACCCTAGCAGCCAAAGCTCCTCTTTATTGTATTGTTATGCTAGCATAGATTCCTATTTTCTATTCATTTGCTTAATTAGATGAATTTTCATTACAGTAGTAGTACACATTCATGGTTTCCTGTTCATTTTCTTAAGTAGTTCATTTCCATTATAGCACTAGCATAGCTTCAAGGTTTACTTGTTTATTTGCTTAAGTAGTTGCATTTGCATTGCAGAGGTTTATTGTTTAACTATTCATTTGCTTAAATAGTTGCAGTCACATTACAATAGTGCAGAATAGATCATTTATGCTTTCATTCAATTAGAAAGTTAGCAAAGAGAAGATTCATAAGGTTGTCCATAGGTGTCTCAGCCTCACCCCCTCCCTTTGGGACCATGACATGAGGAAGAAACCCTGTAGCAACCCCAAAAACAAAGAGTTTCAGTTTTGCATTGATTTTCTTGTTTGATATAGCTATATGGTTCATTTCATGGTCATTCATTCATTTCTTGGTCATCTGTTCCTTCACCCTCTGTCTAATACCTCACTCATATGCCCATTCTCCTTGAGCATGAAATGCCTGAGCAGAAGCTGTTAATTCACATTGTAATCGATTTTTACCTGTAGATTGCCTTACACAACAAAACCCGACCAATCACCACCCAATTCATTTTCAACGCTGAATTTATGCACTTTAAATCCCCACTGTCGATCTTCCTTGTCTGATTGATAGCTATCGTGCACTCACTAGGTCAAATATCCACCGTTGATATGCCTTGCTAGATCTAACGGTTATCGCATGATGTCGCGTGGACTTTTGTCTGATAATTATCGACTGTAGCACACATGATAAGAGTGGTTTCCCATGCTACGTGATGCCTCAGGAGGTTAATTGCGTAAAATTTTAGAAATTTGTTTACAACTTTGAGGGCATGCGAAATACAGCTTAACACCTTCTAAACCTGCTCCCTCATTTCCACACATTCCTTTATCTGCGAGAATCTCCACCATTGATTTGTCTCCTGATTTGATGGCCATTGCATCACCCGATCGCCAACTAGCTTGGCCCGCCTCCACCACTGATCTGCCTAGCCAGATCCAACGGCTATCGCGCCATGTCACGCAGATTTCTGTCCAACCATTATTCGCCGGAGAGCATGCAAGAAAAGTGGTTTTCACGTGCATGTGGGAAAAGTGGTTTTCTTGTGCTACGTGTCTCTCGATAAGGCTAATCTCTTGAAATTTCAAAATACAACGTTTGGTTTTGAGGGCACGTCAAATACAGCTTACCACCTTCGCACACCTGCTACCATTTCTGCACGTTTCTTTTGCCCGCGATATAATCTCTGCCATCCATTTGTCAATTAATCATGTTCTTCCATCTTTTGACTTAGCCTCCGTGATATAATCTCAGCTGTCCATCCTATTAGTTAACCATGTTCACCCATCTACCTACGTACACTCCAGGGATCCGAACTCAGTCGTTTGTTTTCCTTTCACCCGACTAATCCAATGGTTCTTATGCGTTGTCGCTCCCTTACGTCCTCTTTTGACCAATTTTGATCTTTGGCTGCTCTTCCGCTTAAACACAGACTTAGCTTAGTTTCCTTTTCTTACCCCTTAGTCTAGTTTTGATGCTTTTTACTTCTGCAACTTAGGTAACAGCATTATAGTAGTGTTGTTTTAACAATTTTTCTTCACATATCTGTTTAGATGGTTAGTTAGGGTCTGGTGTGAGCTAGCATTACAAGTTGTTTTATTCATTACTGCAATATAGTAGTTCTCCCTTAGAATAGATTTCTCTTCTTCCATCAAAATCAAGCTTCTTTTGACCCTATGGAAGTCTAGCTTGGAACCCCGTAGGGTCCCTTGTTAGATGAGCAGTGACAAAATGTAGTACCTTCACTTCTACTTGTGCATATAGCACTGTCACCTCTAAGTTTTTTATGAACCTCGAGTTGATAATTAAAGATGATAGCCGTATGAGTTACAACATTCTTGCTGCAATACCTAGGCTCATCAACTGTTACATCCAACTATCGACACTTGAACTTCCACTTGACAACATGTTAAATTACAATGCACATGTACCCATGTGAGACAAAATGGCTTGAGGAAGTCATGAAAGACATCACTAAAACTCAGACCGTCGTGGTGATACCAACTCTTTGAGATCCTTGTGATGGTTGATGGTGGCAAACTGATGCCAAACTTGGTTGTTCGTCATGGTGTTTGTGTTCTCAATGGTGACATATTGTTGAAGCGAACTCTTACCTCCGTTGCATCTGGGTACACTGATATGGCTTCAACATCCAACTTGTCTTATAGCATGTGCATGGTTGCCCTCGGTGCAATCAGACCGGAAACATGTTCATGTATAGTGTATGCGCTTGTCTCCAAACATGTGTTGGTGGCCGTGTGCATCAATTTGTCGAAGTACATGTTTAGCTCTAGTCAGACTTGCTTCTTGTCTTCACCTCGGTGAGTGTGCAAAATGGGTGGGATAGTATGTGTGCTTACAATGATGTGCATGTTGTTGAATTTCCTTGCATGAAATCAATAGCACTGCTCACCTTGTATGCTCAGTGCCATCCTTTGGGATGGATATATAACTTGTATGGGCGCAGTTTCATCTATTAGTGCATGTTGCACCCCCTGCTATACCTATTCCTGTTGCAACTCATTCTCTTGTCTTTTTAGCTCTTGGTCTTCCTTGAGTTATTTCTTCAGCACATGCAACTCCTTCTCTGTTCCTTTCTTTATCCTCGTGCGGTCGTCTTGTCATGCTGTCACCTCATAGCCTCAATCTCCAAAGTTTCTTTCGTCATGAGTGGATCTACCTTGAAATTGTAGCTTTACCTCGCCTCTAGGCTGTCAACAACCTTCCTCTTGCACTCGTGGCATGTAGGTATATTTCTTTCTGCTGCTGTTGATGGTAATACTCATTGTGATGCTACTGCCATCTTATCTTCATGTCTTTATCTACAAACAACTTGATGTCTTTATAGGTAGGAAAGCTCATAGACACTTGCTTGGCTGCAACCCTCGGTGTGCTCTCAATGGTGTCCTTTGACTCTGTTCTCCTGAAGGCCATTCTACTTGTGATGTTGAGAGACATACGAACACCTATGATTCTTGGAGACATAGAAACATGCATGGCAATAAATCTGTCAGTCAAAAACCAAAACAAACTTGAGGACTGACTTGCATCATACCTGTGTGGTCGATCATACAGGTTGCGTAACTTCCCCCAGGAGTTCGGGAGATTGACTTTCAGAACTGTGGAAGGCACAATCTGAGCTATCAGGAGGTTGACTGACTACTAGAAATGCACAATGAACAGTCCATCCTGGCCTGTTGAGGACTAAAACTGCGCAATGCGCATTTTCAGTCTGCAGCGACATGGAACCAGCAAACTGCATTGCGCAGTTTCTGTGGCCAGTAGGAAAGTGCCTCCAAGTATTGTAGAATGCAATCCTGGAGGTCATTGTTTGGATAGACATGCAAAATTTCTGGAGGGAAGGCAAATCCATCACTTCCGAAAATGTGCTATGCTAGTAGGGCAAGGCACGGTCTGGGACAAGGCAGCCCAAACCGACCAACGAGTGATTGAAAACATGAGAAGTCTGAATGCATGATGAGATGAGTGAAAACAAGCGTGAATTATCATACATGCAAACAACAAGTGCAGGATACAGAAAATGGGAAATCATGCATGTGTGTGAAGCAATTCACCGTAATGAAGACCGCCTATGCAAAAAGAGTGTAATGCATGTGATAGAAATGAGATGTGAATGAAAACTGAAATGGTGCTTCTACAAGATAACATACATCAAAACGACATCAAGCTCTCACTGAAATCCATCAGATAAGACTCATTCAAAACAAAACAAAAAAAGTGACAGAAATGCAGCACGAGACATGAAAGGCGGGCTTACTCTGAAACAACTAAGCTGAATGTGCCGATGACTCCTAGATAAAATGTGGGATGTGAGAGCTGCAAGGTCAATGTGAGGAATGAGATCTGTAGCGTCCTGTTCATGAGTTTTGATAAAATCGAAGTTGTGACGTGCATGCCAGAAATCTAGGAAGTGCGACACTTGGTGGGAGGTTTCTAAAATGATCCTTGCATGTAACCCTTGGATGCTAAAAATAGATCCCTGAATCAAGGGATGCCTTTGCATGCTGCCTTGGGAGAAGTAGTCCATGCATGCAAATTAGTTTTACTAAATCTTGGAGGGAACCAGTCAACTCAATGGCACAGGCAACAAGCTGCTTAGTTGAGGGGAAAATTTTCCCATTTCTGGGAGGGAGTTGAGTTGGCTGCCCAAAACAATTATGCCATTTATGGGCTAAGAAGCTAACTGCTACCCAAAATTTTGCAATTTCTGGGCTGAGCAGTCTTGCTGGGATGAGTTGCACAATTTTTCCAGTGAAGGGTGATAAGTAGATTTACATAATTTTGGAGCCCAGTAGGCTGCTAGACATGATTATGTAATTTATGGATGGAAGGTTGGTTCCCCTCTAGAATTGAGCAATTTCTTAAGGGAGCTACTCAGCCTACAACTGGACCAAGTCCAAAGAAACAGCCTGTGAGGGGAATGCAATCAAACTATCATGCACATGTTAATAGTCTGCTAGAAAAACACTGAAGCTTGTCTACTTGATAAGGAAAGACATGCTACTGAGGGAAGCTGGTAGGGAGGCTCCAAAACGAAGCTAAGGAAAAAATTTGGAGAGTGGTTGTAGCCACTACAACACTTGGCAACAGACTGGTAGAACTCCATCTCTCTTAATGGACCTTGTTCATGAAAAGCAAGTCTAACACCTCTGGAGGTATTGTTTAGTTCTCAATTCATCTTGGTTTCCACACTTGCTTGATTATAATATGTAGCATCTTCCAAGCTCTTTGTCGGTTGAAACACATTCCAAGCCAAGTCAACCTAGTTGTTTCGATTGGGGTTGAGGGGTATATTGGTGCACAAGAAGTATATTTGTCAGAGTCTTAGTTTCATCTCTGGTGTTGCTCCGCTCCCAACAGGCCTGGATAGTACCCTGACGGAGTCACGCAGGAACACAAGAATCGCTCCACTATCAGCGAGCCTGGTCAGTACCCCGATGGAGTTACTTGCATCACCTCTCTATAGAGGAGGCCTTTCTCTTCTTTTGCCTTACTCATTTTTCATTTTTTCAAAAATTTTCCCTTTTCATTTTTTCATTTTTCATTTTCATAACTGTGCATAACACTTTTTCATTTCAGATGTGAAAGAGGGATCCTGACATATTGAGATCAGAAGAGGCTTTTACTTCAGAGAATTAGTTTATTATATACCTCTAACATTCCTATTAAGGTTTTCCCCCTCACCTTACTCTACTTGACTGAACTACCAAGGGTTAACCAAAAAATAATCGACTAGAGTAGGTGACACTAGTTAGCGCACAAGCATTATGTTTTCACCAAGGTTCACTTCAAACGATACATATTTTCCACTAAGCTATCATGGAATGAATACAAGAAGTTCTTACATAAGAGAGCAGACAAAATATAACCGAATGTTGATACCTATACAAGTCCTCTTATACTTTACCCAACTTGTTTCAAGAGTCGCACACGATCCATGCGAAACTTACCTACAGACATAAACAATTGAAAAAACCAAAAAGAAAAGCAAGAAATAGAGGTAAATGTGAAAGCAAAGAGAGTAAGAAAGAACACATACAAGCAAACAAAAAAACAAAGAAAGAAGCAAACATGCATGCAATCAAACCATTGAAAATCAAACACTACTCCTACTCCTAAGCTAACAGTGCATGGGTAATCTCACGTGAAGTGATGCTTCCAATGCAGCCATCAGTGCATTGGTTAACCCATGTGGGTGAAGGAATGGTTCACGAACAACATAGTTGTGCGAACCAATAGATGTGAAAGATACAACAATGAAGATAGAAGCACTCTGATCTTACGAGTGTCCATAGAACAAAAATGAGTGAAAGCGCATGACATGCACACTTTGGACTTGCCATGGTGCTGTGCTATACTATGTGTAGATGTTGAGGTTATGCATTCCCTCGACCGTGATATGTAAGAAAATGTGAGAAAGGTAGAAAACTTATGTTGCGCAAGTGTACTAGCTATGTAAGATTCCTCCAATGCATGAGCGATGGGATCGTGTAGTTCAAGTAGAGGAAGTAAAATCTGAGTGTTAGATTGATATTGAGTGCATACATATGAGTGATGGGGAGCCTTGAGTGTTTGAAAAATTTCCTAATCAGAAGTGAAACCAACCTCAGGAAAGCGAGGGCCTCACATAACCATTATCTTGGGCTGAAGTGCCCTGACAGTCTACGGGGTTTTAACTTCATTGACATATGGATCATCATATACCAGTGGCTTAGATGGATTAACAATGAGTGAATAAACATCATGATCAGATGATGAGGTAAAAAGATCATGACAACCAAGATCAGAAAACTGAGGATGTTGGTCGACATCCTCATGATTTGATGAATCACACAGAGGGGTAGATGAGAAGCAAGGATGTTCACCCTCGATGTCTCTGGAAAAGCTAGATGAAAGATCAAGTGGATTCTCAATGAATGATTGGCCCTCTCCATTGTTGGATGATGGGCTAACATACAGTGTGTCCTGTGAGTGATCAACAATGGGTGCATCTGTGGACGGAGATACACATGAAAAATCAGGGATGGTAGGATCATCAAAGATGTCAGAAAAAAACCGAGGAGGTACGGATAGATAGGGATGATCCTCTTCTACCGATGGATGTTCAAGCTCCCCCTCATACTCCTCATAAATGCTAGTGCATGTTGGTTGTGAAACACTAACTCCGTCGATAGATCGATCCTCATTCAAAACAAGTGTAGAGTCCAGAATGGAAGAACACAAGAGAGTGTCATCTGAAGGATGATCAGAATACGAAGACAAACACTGAGGTACAAAATACATGTGATGCGGTATGGGACTCACAACCAAGTTTGTGTGAAAATTGGAAGGAGCGATGTCAGGAAGATGTGATGTTTCAACAAGTGTGTGTTCATGCTCTCCCACACCATTCCATGATGGTGGAGTTGTTTGATGAGAGGACGACAGACAATCACTTATGACAGCGGCTGTGTCTGTATGTGATTGCATAACTCAATCACCAAAGTATGATGAGCGAGGCTTGAGCTTGAGCTTCTTCTTGGGATGGATTGATTTGTTAAGACAATACTCGAATCTATCACAAAGATAAGGAAATCGCATCTGGCTTTTTGGAGCTTGAAATTGCAAATCACGAAAGCGCTGACAAAAATCCATAAGCGATTCATGCGGAGCCTTCCATTGTTGTAACAATTTTTGGTCAAGATGTTTTGGATCCAATTGATAGAAATTATCTTCATGAGACCACATAAGTGCTCAAGTGAGTGCACGTTGTCACATAGTAGGCTACATAACCACCAATGTGGGGATTCATGATGTGTGTATGCAAGTAGTAGACTGGTGTGTTTGTCACAACATCCATCCTCCTCATGAATCATGGCAAGGAAGTCATGCAAGAAATCAGGCCAGGCCACTTCGCCTTCACTATCATACATGTATGTGGACAAGAAATAAAAGAACTCCCTCGTGATGGTAACATGTTTGGCACGCAAAAAACATCATGGAGGGTTGAGTTTGCAAGACTCCATGATATATGTACAAAGGTTCAAAATAGGATGAGAGAAGAAAACTTATCATTTGGCCCTCCTTCTAGCGCTATAAATGTTGAGGGTGTTGGACCCGCCATCATGTCATGGGATCTCCCTGGTAAGAAGTCCCAACTAGACCTCTGACAGTTTAGTGTAGGAGTCCCAGGAGTGGGTGGTACGTTAATGCCTTGACCGTGGTTTCGCACAAAGGCAAGTAATATGTCCCTATTGGTACGAAGGGTGTGAGACATGTAGTAAGTCAAGGAAGGTGCATGAGCGGTTCTAACACATGGAGGGTGAGGTGAGTGTGCCTCTTAGAAACCTATGATAGCACATAGTTAATAAGGGAACACACGAGAAAAGATGCATCACAACCTGGAAGGACAGTTAGCTAGCAATCCAAAGTGATGGTTAAACCAACAACACATTTCAAAACGATTCATACATATATATAGGGAAATAGCTACACATGGATGTGTAAGAAAACATATACATATATCATTTAGAGTACTCAAGCTAACTGAAATACAATACAACATATTCATGAAATGTGTTGACTATGCTATTAAGAAGTGTAAGTTTCAGTCATACAATACATCCATGTCCAACCACTAGTTCCAACAATGGAATGTTACAGCCACAATCGCCTGCTCCTCCACCCAGAGATACTAGCTCTGCACAGTGGAGAAGCCAAGGCTCATTACAATCATGTCCAAGATTTCTCTAAGATACTCATATTGGAAGCTTGGCTCAGCAAAACCCATACAATGAGTTATGAGGGACTATTTATAGAAAAGGGTGGGGAGACCCTGACATTCCCCTTTGTGACAGTTCATCTACCCTCAGGACTTTTCATCTACTCAACGACTGTTACATCCAACTATCGACACTTGAACTTCCACTTGAAAAGCGTTACATTACAATGCACATGTACCCTCTGTGAGACAAAATGGCTTGAGGAAGCCATGCGAGACATCACTAAAAGTCACACAATTGTGGTGAGACCAACTCTTTTAGATCCTTGTGAGGGTTGATGGTGGTGAGCTGATGTCAACCTTGGTCATTCGTGATGGTGTCTCTACGCTCAGTGGTGACATGTTGCTGAAGCGAACTCTTGCCTCGATTGCATCCAGGTAGACTTATATGGCTCCTCCATCCAACTCATCTGATAGCATGCACATGGTTGTCCTAGGTGTGATCAAACTAGCAACATGTTCATGCATAGTGTATGCACTAATCTCAAAACATGTGTTGGTGTCTACGCGCATCAATTTGTCAAAGTACATGTTCAACTCCAGTTGAACTTGCTTCTTGTCTTCACCTCGGTGAGTGTGCGAAATGTGTAGGATAATATGCATGCGCACAATGACATGCATATTGTTGAATTCCCTTACAAGCAATCAATAGCACTCCTCACCTTGTATGCTCCATACCAGCCGCAGGGATGGATCTATAACTTGTGTGGGTGCAATTTCATCCATTTGTGCATGTTGCACCCTCTGCTATACCTATTCATGCTGCAACTCATTCTCTTGTATTTGTAGCTCCTGGTCTTCCTTGAGTTGTTTCTTCAGCACATGCAACTCCTTCTCTGTTCCTTTATCTATCCTCGTGCGATCATCTTGTCACACCATCACCTCATAGCCTCAATCTCCAAAGCTACATTTTTCATGAGTGGATCTACTTTGAACTTGCAGCTTTGCTTCACTTCTATGCTATCAACAACCTTCCTCTTACACTCATAGCATGTAGGTATGTTTCCTTCTGCTGCTGCTGATGGTGTTACTCGTTGTGATGCTACTACCATCTTATCTTTATGTCCTTATCTATGAGCAACTTGATGTCTTCATAGGTAGGAAAGCTCATAGACATTTTCTTTGCTGCAACCCCCATTGTGCTCTCAAAGGTGTCCTTTGACTCTGTTCTCCTGAAGTCCATCGTACTTGTGATTTTGAGAGACATATGAATACATATGATTCCTGGAGAGATAGAGAAACACATGACAAGAAATATGTCAGTCAAAAACAAAAACAAAACTAAGGACTGACTTGCAACATACCTGTGTGGTCTGTTATCACCTGGATTGGACCTTAGGTTGAAGGGAGGCAAGCGAAGGTAACCACAAACCACGCTTAGGCACGTAGCTAGCCCTACTAGGTTGGGAGAGGGCTCTATCCATAAGGATATCAACCAAAATGACTGGATCGGGTAAAGGATATTAGGCTAGGTATTGTGGCATGAAATTGTTTATTGGATTTTGAAGGGATTTTTCCAGATCAGGAGGAGATGGGCAGTTTAGGTCTTGGAAATTAGGTCAAAAATGTAGGGTGTTCTATGGGCAAGGTAGGCATAGGCTGTAGCACTTTAGGGCTTGATGAGGTGAGATGTTTTAGACTGCTGAGAAGCCTAGAAGGGAATGTGAAAATCATCGATCCTTCTTAAAAAATAGAAAACATATAAATGTGAATATTTACCCAAAAGCAGAGAAGTGTTGTGATGGATTCTACCTATCAACTTGAAAACATTCACTAAGAAGTAATGTAATGATTAATGAAACATACAAAACATTCTAACATATGATCACAAAATAAGAAACTATACTAAAACTCCATACCACATCGATCCCATAAAAATAAATGCAATTCTTATTAGTCTCTTGCCAAACTGCTTACAAAGATGTACAATCAAGGTCTGAGCATCCAATTGAGTCCAACCCTTTACCATGCGGTAGGAGAAGAAGATATAGGAATTGTTTCAACCTCCTCCCATCCTTAGGGGTCGAATCCCCAAGATGAGGAGATATTCTAACCAACACTGAACAAGAAAACAAGAATATAGGCATCTCAACAACTTGCCTATAAAAGTGAAAAACTTATTCATTTGGGCTGAAGCTAACTCCTAAAGCAATGAATCTACCATATATCACTATTTATCTATCATAATTACATGACAAGTCATAATTTACAATGTTAAATAATCCACCATGAGAGAGAATCCATGATTACAGTAAAAAAACTAGAAAAATAGAAACCCTGAGCAAAATTGCCAAAAGCGTAGTGCCACTAGCCAAACGCATAGCACCACATTCAGGTCCCCTTTGGAGGCATTCTTGGCATCCAAATTGAGCCTATGATAGTGCATTAGAAATTTCTTCAAGTCTACTTTCCAAAACATTTGGAATTTCTGCATTTGGCTCGATCATTTGACTCTTAAAAATTTGATTCTCCCAAGACTGCTTCTCTCTGTCCAAAAAGTGGCAGAAAGGTCATTTTTAGGGTGTTTTTTGACATTTTGGTGGACCAGTTGTGCCCCAAAAACTTTGAAACTTTCTAGGGCTCATGTCCTCATCGCTCTAAATCCAAAAATTTAAACCATTTCTTCAATGGGTGCCCCTAGGAAAAGCGGAGCGCCACCAGGCAGTTTTCCTGTGTATTGAAATCCAAAATTTGCAAATGACAAAATTTGCTCCAAATTTTCCCAAAATTGGTGATAAGAACCATCATCAAGTGATCTGATGAGCCAAGGAAGCTTCAGTGAGCAACCTAAGCCTATCCTCCTCTTTTTTTCCTTTTAGAGCCCACCTTAGCCTAGCTTTCATCTGTTGAGGTGTCACTACCTGTGTTTTCCTCCTCCTCATAGTCTCGATCTTCTTGGTCCATGTTTGCAAGGTTGACCTGTATGGAAATGAGGAATTAGCGGATGGAAGATGAGCTTGTGGTTAGGAAATGAATGGAGGAGTAGGAATTGAAAGGAAGGGCTTGTTTGCTTGATATTTTCTCTTAGGGAAGAGGGACAAAGGGAATGGGAATAATATGGAATAGGGGTAAAGGGAAAAAGGAATAAGGTGATAGGAGAATATGGATAGGGGAATTTGGAGCTGTAGGGATAGGTGCTAGCATTAATAGTGAGGATTTAGAGTTTAGGCATCATAAGGGAGATTTTAGGGTTTTTTATTAAACATGGAAAATGATGCTTATAAGTTTGATTTGCAAACCAAAACTAAAGTGAGGGATGTCAACTTACTTGCAAATGGAAGGAGAGAGAAATTTGATTTTTTCTTGAGATTTTTTAGGTTTTCTATCCCTCCTACTAAAAGCGCATCGCCACTGGCAGAAGCGCAATGCCACTGCCAAAATCGCAGCGCCACCCTTCCAAAAGCGCAATTCCACTTCAAACCCACTTTTGACTGCCTTCCCGATCTCCAAATTCAACGTGGGTTATCTCGTTGGAAATTTTATTGAGTCTAATTTCTATAACATCTTTAATTTTTAAATTTGGAGCTCATTTTCCCTGCCAAAAGCTCAATCTCCCAATACTGCTCAAAATGTGCAGAATGAGGCCGCCAAAATGCAGAGTGCTATTTCAGTCAACTTTTGGAGGTCTTCCTCAACTCAAAATTGAGAGCATGATATCTCATTGGAAAGATATTTGTGTCTAGTTATCATTTGATGCATCAAGCAAGTCATTTGGTAACTCCAGCTAGGAGAAATCTTGAGTTTCCCAAGGTCACTCCAGAAGTGCAACAACTCTCTTGAGGCAACTTTCATTTTTGACATTTCTCTAAAACCATGACAACGGTGTAAAAAATGAAGGAGCTTTATGGTGAAAATCCTCTCTCACTTTTTCAAAATTATTCCCTGTTTTGTCTAAAACATAGTTTGAAGAAAAATTGGCCCCATGTATGGCAAATGATTTGTCCCTTGGAATGACTTATTGAAAAATGATGGAGACATGTTGTGTATGAGTTGGAATGGCATCATACTCACTGAAATGGCCTCCCTTATGCCTCATATACTCAGATGTATTTGATTTCATAGCCAACCCTAGCTCAATGGGTGAGGAAATTAGGGTTTAGTGCTTGTGGAAAATGATGATTTGGACACCCTTGGGAAAAAACAACTCCCTTTGGCATGCACTTAACCATTTGAAACTTTACCCTTTCACTTGACTATTTCCTTTGAAAAAATTATCTTTTGATGTTTTGGCATCTCTGGAACTTGGAACGCTGAGTTAACAACTTGGGATAGTGAAATTATTACATTTGAAAGACATAAAATTACGTAATGAAATAAGCATTTCTCTTTACAAATCATCTTCACATGGTGAAGGGATGTTATTTGATCACCCTTTACTTTCTGGTCTTATGCAATGGAATGGAACCTTGGCAACCCTAATGACCTAATGAGACCTTGAAGGATTGAATTTCAAGATGACATAATGACCTCATGACTGAGACAAATGGCATGATAAAAATAACTTTATGGATGATGGACGATCAACAAGATATGAACTATGCCAACAAGTAATCCCATTTAGGGAAGAGTGATGTTTTTGGACTAGGACTACCATCAACGACTAATTTGTTGCATGACATAGTGGAATGATAAAAAAAATTCTGAATCGGACCCTCAAAATGATATGAAAAGAGGATTTTTGATCACTGATGGCAGGATGCAAATACTAACACTAACATCGTCGATCGTGCAGGTTGCGCAATTTCCACTAGGAGGTCAGGACACTGACTGCCAAAACTATGGAAGGCACAGTTTGAGCTGTCAGAAGGATGACTAACTATTGGAACTGCACAATGAACAGTCCAGCCTGCCCTGCTGAGGACTAAAACTGTGCAATGCACAATTTCAGTCAGCAGTTACATGCAACCAACAAACTGCATTGCGCAATTTGTGGGGCCAGCAGGACAGTGCCTCCAAGAATTGCACAATGCATGCCTACAAGTCAGTGTTGGGCCAGACATACATAATTTCTAGAGGAAAGGAAAAGCCTTCGCTTTCATAAATGCGGTAAGCTAACCAGGAAAACCGACGGGTGATTGAAAACATGAGAGGTCTGAATGCATGATGAGATGAGTGCAAACAAGAGTGAATGATCATACATGCAAACAACAAGTGTAGGATTCAGAAAATGGGAAGGAGCGCATGTGTGTGAAGCGATTCACTACAACGATGACTGCTTGTGCAAAAACAGTGTCATGCATTCGATAGCAATGAGATGCGAAAAAAAAACTAAAACGATGCTTCTACAAGCTAACATACATCAACAAAACATCAAGCTCTCACTGAAATCGAGCAAACATCACCCACACAAGGTGAAACACCAAAAGCGACAAAATCACAGTGCGAGACATTAAAAGGGGGCTTACCCCGAAACAACTGAGCTAAATGTGCCAACGAATCCTATATGCAATGCGGGATGTCAGAGATGTAATGTCCATGTGAGGAATGAGCTTTCCAATGTCTTGTTCATGAGTTTTGATAAAATCAAAGCTGTGATGCACATGCCACTAATATAGGAAGAACGACACTTGGTGGGAGGTTTTTGAAATGATCCTTGCATGTAACCTCTAGCTGCTAAAAATAGATCCCTGAATCAAGGGATGCCTTTGAATGCTACCTTAGGTGAAGTAGTCCATGCATGAAAATTAGTTTTACTCAATCCTAGAGGGAACTGGTCAACTCAATGGCACATGTAACACCGTGATCAACTGAGGGGAAAATTTGCGCATTTCTGGGAGGGAGATGGGCTAGCTACCGAGAAGGATTGGACAATTTATGGGCTGAGTAGTTGACTGCTGCCCAGAATTGTGCAATCTTTGGGTTGTGTAGTCCTATTGGGAGGAATTCCGTAATTTCTCCAGTGAAGAGTGACGGGAAGATTTGTGCAATTTTGGATCCCAGTAGGATGCCAGATAGGATTACGCAATTTCTGGAGAGAAGGCTAGTCCCCCTCCAAAATTACGCAATTTCTTGAGGTAGTTGCTCAGCCTGCAGCTAGACCATGTCTGGAGAATCAACCTGTGAGGGGAATGAAATCAAGCTATCATGCACAGGCTGGTAGTCTGATAGAAAAACGTTGAATCTTGTGTACTTGACAAGTCAAGACATGCTGTTAAGGAAGTTTGGTAGGGAGGCTCCAAAACGATGCTAAGGAAAAATTTTGGAGGGTGGTTGTAGCCACTATAATGCACTGATGAAATGGACTTTATGATGGTGTGTTAATGCCAAAATTATCTTTTTTTGCTATCTTTGTATATTCATTATAGATGTTGCATGTCCTTCCTCTTTCTCCTCTAAAGGCTTGAAGATATGGAGTCTTTTATGTGATTTGGATCTTGTACTTTTTTCTACAATATAGTTTCCCTTCATCTTTTCATTAAGTGACCATCTTATCTTCACAAGTTCCCTAGTGTCTTCTAGCATTGTCACCTTCTGCTCCTCTTTGAGAAATCATCTTGTCATGTCAATATATATTACCTACAAGTTAAATCCACTAATGACAAGATGACATTAGTCTGAAAATGTCCTTGTATAAATCTCTTAATGAAATCCATCAATTTACCTAGAACTAGGTATTAGAGAGGGAGGAGGGCTTAGGGATTGCATAGTGCATAGTTCTGGAGGATAGGATGAGGGACTTATGACTGAAATTATGTAATTTGTAGCAAATTGATTCCTAAGAAGCAAAAATTTTCAGTTGAGGATCACAGTGAAGGAGGTTGCCCCACTATAACAATGCAATGCACATTTCAATACACATAGAGAACCGATGGATTGGATAGTTTCATAGTTCATGGAGAGAGGGAGATAGATTGTCGCTTGCAACTATCAAATTTGTAGAAAGAGGCTAAGCTTGAGGAAATATTGCACAGTTCTAGGGAGAAAGAGCCAATCCTAGAGCAATATGATTGCACAATACACAATATTTGGAGGCAATGATTGTGCATTACTTATTTCTTGAGGGTAGGATAGGCTTCGTATGGCCTGCTACTGTGTTGTAACACCCTCGTCCCAAATTTACCCAAGCTAACTGATCCACTAGGGTAAACATGTGAAGGGAGTCTTCTATGATTTTATTTAACTTCCCTGGTATAATTCAGGAAGTGGAACCAACATAACACAACAAAATTGACCTTCCCTAGGAGCTACAAACCATTTAGTAGGTAACCAACCCTTCCAAGTGCTTAACCCCTAAGACAACTTATATTTTTACTATCTAAGAGCCTCAGTCACTCCAATGAAAAGGCATGAATATGACCAAATATGTACCGTATCTCCCACAACAAGGCATGCTAGTGATTATATAATTTCTGGATAGTTCTGAGTTAGTGACCCTGCATTCTATGCCACTATTTTAGGGCCAGGACTCAGGCCACTTCCTATAACTTCATGAAACTTTAAGGCATAATAAATGACATTGAGAAAAATGTACTAATTCAAACACTTAAGTAAGGACTTGACCTAACCTCTACTAGCCATCATAGCCATTTTTCAAACATGTCATAAATATGCAATCTACACATCATAACAATAGATATGAGCATATGTGTTTCATACTAATCTTATATTCATAAAGAAGGATTTTTGCCATATCACAATAATTGAATTATCATCTATTAGATCATGTATTCATTTTACTTTCAATTGCTAATCAAAACATGATGACAATCATACATAAAGTTGTCATAAAACAAACTCATAACCAACATATAACCAACAAAAATAACAAGGATAGACTAATCATAAAATACACATACAAGCGAGTGCATTTGCACTTGAAATACTAAGGAGAAGGAGATATTATTAATTAATTCAAAAGACAAAGAAGTTTGGGACTTCCATGAACCATCCAACCATATATTGGCTGAAACAAATCTTTCTTTCATCTAATTAGACCCATGCCATATTCCAAGCATGAACTTGGGACTCAAAACTAAACCAAACCAGCTTTCCTCAATCTTTACTACAATCCCCACCCAATCACTAGGCCTTGAACAAGCATGGATGCCACCGGATTTCTCCACCTACAACATGAGGAATTTTCCTATCTTCGAGCCTCTAGTATTTACCATATATCCCTCCATACAACAGTCAAGGATTCTTATGCCTATTCAAGACTCCACCCTATATGATTTACCATATATCCCTCCATTCACCAATCAAGTATTCATAGGTCTAATTGAGGGCACAAAACTCTAGGTTTATCATATATCCCACTATTCACTGGTTGAGAATTCGCAGACCCAACAAGGCAAACAAGATCTGGCTTTACTGCAATACCACCTTCTTTGGTCTAGGGATTCCTATGCCTTGTGTTCTTTCTTTCAGAGACCACCTCAGTCAGTTTTGAAACCATCCAGAAATCCAACTCAACTGAATACAAGAGAACCCATCATACCATGGCTATCTAGAAATGGAAATTCAAGGATGAAGAACTTTATCACACCTAGCGAAACCCATGCCAATGAAAACAAGAGAACCAAATACACACATGCACGTACCATGCATATGAAATCTAGCAAGCAAATCACACATTCAAATCGATATCCAAAAATAATCTCGTTATAGCTCCTAGATGTTGCTCTTCCTTTCTTGATCTTAGCTTTCCTTTACCTTCTTGGTCCTTCCTTTACTTTCCTTGATCTAATGCTCGAGTACTCCAAGAGTTCTCTAAATTTCTGTTTCTCAAATTAATTGTCTTAAATTGATTACATAAAATATCAATTGGAGTTTGTAAACTTGTGAAGTGAAAGTGCACAATATATGCTAGAAGCCTTTTTATTAAGTTGGATTTATTAATTGTTTTAGTTATTGGAAATGTATCTTTAAGTTTTGTATCATATTTCAAAATGAAATTAACATTTCTATCTAGTGAAAGTAAAATGATTGCAAATTTAAAGGAATATTTCTTACTTGAAAGATGAAACCATAAAGAACTCACATTTGCAAAACTCACACTTGCAGAATGAAAACTATATTAATTGACACTTGCAGAATGAAAACTATATTAACTAACACTTGTAGAATGAAAACTATATGAACTCGCATTTCCAGAATAAAAACTATATTAACTTGATCTTGCATAATAAAAACTATATTAACTAACACTTGATTCAAAAATTAAAGATCAAGAAAGTAACTGCAATCAAACCACTCTTATTCTGAAATTAAACGAAGACAACTTTTGAATAAAAATGATTTGAACATAAAGCTAAAAGAAATCTATATACCCAAATCTATAGAGAGAAACATCTTATGCTATGAAGTTGGAAGGTTTTTTAGTGAAATTCCAAAGAAATCACAAGGAAATCACTGATAGTTTGATGATTCAAATCAACTTTACAAACTATAAAAGAGATATAAAAATATCATAAGAAGATAATGAACATACATGAAAATGCTAAATCAAATAATAATAAAAAGTAAAATATACAAGTTAAAAACCCTCACTGTTTGCAGGGGCCCTCCACAAAAAGGTGGTCTCAAGCTTCAACAAACAATTAAATGCACATCAAGTCTTCAAAGGCGCTTCCGTTAAATAAAAACATAGAGTTTAAAAATGGTTACAATCAAAAAATATTCATTCGCGACTGTCTTATGTTTTGTCCTACCTGATGGTATTTATAAAAGCCATTCAATAAATTTTTAAGGCTTTCATGCCTACGTTCGGCTAACAGAGTTCTAATTCAAACTATCAAACTGAGATTCCTAATTTTAGCTTTCAACGAATAGTGATAATCTCGGACTCTTATTCACTTGCTCCAGCAATGTGTTGATTTTTCCTTTGACCACATGATTTGGGCTTTCTTCTAATGATTTGGTGTAGATAAATAGGAGGAGATCATTGAGGGGATCAACCTCTTTTTTCCCATATCTTTCTTTCCTTGAATGACACTTCAGACCCTGTTCAACAATGGAGTTGGCTACAAAAATGAATGTTAGCTGCAGAATTTCACGAATCCAGTAGCCAATGAAAAAATTAACTTAATAATAAGGAAAATTTTTTAAATATGAAAAATAGGATAATTAATACCTTACCTATGTCAAAAACCTGTAATTCGATGCCTGTCAAGTCAAAATAATGGTCAAGGAGAAGGAAAATGAGTAAACAAGAGTGTTAAGATGAAGCATTCATGAGGCTCCACATTCCCACACATGGAGGTCATTGCATGTCCTCATGCAAAAATGCAAAAATTAGTTCCCTTGTCAACTACTGCATCTCCTTTGAAACTCGAGCTAGCACATCTAAATTTTTCTTTTTCACCTTTTTCCTTGCCACTGCCATCCTTTGATTCTTCATCAGAATTTTGTATTTTGAGTAGAAAAAGGAAGTGTTTTAGCTTCTTCCAAATTTGTAACGTAATCAGTGCAAACAAGCATGTACCTTTTCTGTCCCGATGGTGGATTGATTGGACCAACAAAATCCAGAGCCCATTTTTAAAAATGCTCAATAAGTACCTGACGCTATAGAGACATTTCATCAAAGGGAACAAATTTCCCCATCCTTTAACAACTATCACATCTATTGACATACCCCTTGGCATCCTTAAAAAGGAAAGGCTAGAAGTATCCTAAGAGAAGGACTTTGTGGGAAGTTCTTTTGTCAACGAAGTGTCCTCCACATGGCTCATCATGGCAAGATTTCAATATATCTAGTTCTTCATCTTCTCTAACACACCTTCGGATGATCAGATCTTGCCCTATTTTATACAATTCTTTGGTTATCCATGAATAAGATGCAGTAATTTGAATTACCTTAATTGTTTCTCGAGGGGACAAATATGATAGTAATTTCCCTATAGCCAAGTAGTTAGCAATATCTGAAAACCATGGAGATTTAGTAGATACTGCAAAAAGGTACTCATCAAGAAAATTATCTTCTACAAGCTTGTCATTATTATCATTCTGAATCCTTGATAAAAAGTGAGAAATTGTATTTTGTTTTCTAGTTCCATCCAAAATAGTAATTTTAAATTCTTTCAACAAGAACAACCATCTAGTGATTCTGCCATTAGTGATTGGTTTATTCAATAAGTACGTAATTTTAGAATGATCTATATGTACAAAAGTTTCGTAGCTAGTAATGTAATGTCTGAATTTATTAATAGCATGGACAACAACTAAAAAATCCTTTTCTGTTACAATTTAATTTAGCTCTGCAGGAGTCAAATTTTTACTGGTGTAATAAATAACATAAGGAGTTAAATCCTTTTCTCCTAATACAACTCCTAAAGCTGTGTCTGAAGCATACGTTGAAATGTGAAAAGGTAATTTCCAATTTGGTCCTCTAAGAATGGGTTCTTTAGAGATTTTCTCTTTTAATGTTTCACAGGCCTTTCGACAATCAGAATTCCAATTGAATTCATAGTCTTTTTTGAGCACTTTGAAAAGTGGAGATGAAAATTTTCTAAAGTTTTCTATGAATCTTCTTAATAACCAGTGCAACCAAGAAAAATTCTAACATCTCATTGACAAGTTGGAATTGATAATTTAGAAATAACTTCTACCTTAGATGTGTCCACTATAATTCCATTTCTTGAAATATGGTGTCCTAAAACAATTCCCTTAGTAAATATCATGAAACATTTTTCATGGCTTAATGAGAGATTTACCTCTTTACATCTAATGAGAATATTTTCCAAATTTTTAAGAGCTTCTTCAAAATAATTTCCATAAATTGTAAAATCATCCATATACACTTCCACACAATCATGAATTAGATCAGAAAAAATTCCTAATACTACTCTTTGGAATGTTGCAGGTGCATTACATAATCCAAAAGGAAGTACTTGGTAAGCATAAGTTCCCCATGGTAGGTAAAGGTAGTTTTATCTTGGTCTTCTGGGGCTACTTGGATTTCATTATACCCACTGGAACCATCTAAGAATGAAAAATATTTCTTTCTTGCCAATGTATCTAAAACTTGATCTATGAAAGGAAGTGGAAAGTGATATTTTAAAGTGGATTTATTAAATTCCCTATAGTCAATACACACTCTCCATTTTCCATTCTTTTTAGGAACAATTACTAAGGGTGAAACCCATTGACTGTCTAATATTGGATAGATGAAATTGACATTCAATAGCTTTGTAGTTCCTCCTTAACAATTTCCCTTAGATTTGGATGCATTCTTCTTTCAGGTTGTCAAATTGGTTTAGAATTTTCTTCAATGTAGATATTATGTATACAAGTATTAGGATCAATTCCTTTGATGTCAGTTTATTCCCATGCATAGGTAGAGGAATGCTCTTGTAGCATCTTTATTAATTCTTTCTTTTGAAATTATCCAAAAATTATTGTTGATATTCAAAGTTTTTCCTTGAAATATTTCAATTGTAGAATTTCCAAATTTTTCCATAGAATGCAAGGATAGTTTTCAAGATGATAAATATTCAATATTATATTGTTCTTGAAAAATCTGACTAGATTCACAATATGATGAAGATTCATTATTTTCTATTAGATTCAAAATTTGATCTTCCTCGTCTATTTGTGAAGTAGAAAATATTGGTCTTGTATCAATGATGTTATCTATCCATTCTTCATTTTCAACCTCTATTGGCTTTTTTGCAAGTGGATATAGTGTGAATTTATTTCCTGAGATCCCATCAGAAATGAACATATCACCAGATCTAGAACTCATAAAAGCATCAGTTTTATCTAGCCATGGTATTCCTATAATCAATCAATGTCCTCCTAAGTTATTCTTGGTTTTTAAAATCATAAAATTGACAGTGTATTCCCAATAATCTAAGGATACATATATATCCTCTAATACACCATCGGGTTTGATTAGAGATCTATCTACCACTATGACAATGTAGGTGTATCTTGAAGATTAGAAAGTTTTAGTTGATTCATAGTTTGTTTACTCATGATGTTTATAGTTGCTCCTAAATCAATCAATGTATTTGGGACCTCTACACCATTGATGTGTGTTTTCACAATGGGACTTCCTAGATCAAGATATCTTTGAATTATTGTCTTACCCATCATGATATCTGCAATTTTTCCAACTAGTTGGATTCTTTTTTATTTCTTTTCTTTTTATTCCTGGTTTTTTAATGCTCAAATCCCTAATTGTCTTTGCCAAAATTAGTATTTCCTTAATGGATTGTAGAAAAGGAATATTTATGCAAACATTATTCATTTCATATAACATTTCATAATCAAGAAATAAAATCTTCTTTTCTACCCCTTCATCAATTTTGAATCTCTTAGGAAAATGTGGTTTTGAAAAATATATTGAAGGTTGTTCCATAATAGGAGTTGAGTTATTTGAATGTGTTGGAGTAACCTATTTTTGAGTTTTTTTCTTTCATTAAGAGACTTCTCTTCTTCAGAGATCTTTTCTTTTTCACTTTCTTGAATAACAATTGATGGGGACATTTTTTTCCTAATATTCTACCATATCTAATTTGATCATTGTTTAGGTCTAGTGGAGTTATCATGTAACTTTGAAAATTTTGTCCTTCCATATTGTAAACAGGTTGTGAGTTTTTATTATTGTTCGTATTTGGGAGTGGTTTGGCAAGAAATTGGTTTGGTCTTTGAGGAAATGGTAATGAATGTTTTGGGTTCAAATTGTGAGGTTGAGTTTGTTGAATGGGATGAGGATAATATTGTGGAGGAAAAGCAAGATATGATTGTTAAAATTGTGGAAATTGAGGACATTGAGGATATTGAGGGTACTTTCCATAAGGATTTTTCCATCCTTATGACCAAGGTTGTGGCCAAGATTGCCAAGGCGTTGGGGTAGTCCAATTTCTTTGTGATGATTGTGCAAATGGTTGAGTGTTAAAGCCTTGAGCTCTATTCAGCTGTGGATTCTGCCAAGATACTTTAGAAATAAAACACAGAGGATCTACCTGGTTTGGTACTCCTTCATAGACAACTTTAAGATCTGGTATTAAGAGACATTCCTTTGTATCATGATTTTCCATAGATATAACAAATTTTATACACTCTTTAACTCAAGAGGATATTCTCTAAACGCATGTTTCTTTCTACACTTAGGACAAAAAATGGAAAATGCAACATTTTCATCTTTTTGCTTGTTTTGTATTTTAAGGGTGTCTATTCATTCACTAAGACTCCCTAATTCTAGTCTACTTACTGTCCCAATTGCAAATTTATTAATCCTTGATAAAAGAGGATCTCTTGGATTTTTCCTAGTTCTTTCTTTGCCTCTCAAAATGTGTATGCATAACTCAAAAATTTCTCCTGGTCACAACTGAGAAATGTCTCCCTTACCCATTAGATTGAGAATACAAATCCACTCATCTCTAATGGATTTCAATAAGAGAGCTTTCAAAGTTTCCTCATCTAAATTATTAATTTTTTCCTTTTAACATTATAAGCGAATCTTTCAATGAAGTATTCAAGTTTTTCATCTTCTCTATGTACCATTTTAAAGACTTCAATCTTAATATTATGGGGCATATAGTAGTCATTATATTTCTCTAAGAATGTAGTTTTAATTTGTTCCCATGTTCTTATGCAATTTATTCCTAAACACATAAACCATTTTAGTGATGCATCTTTAAGGGTTGAAGGGAATAACTTCAAATTTTCAGCACCATGTAGATAATCATATGATCTACACAAGGCATAAAATTCAAACAGAAATGTTTCAAGATCTTCACTCCTTAGTTCATGAAAGTTTGGAAGGATAGAGGGCGAGATATTTTTCATTCTCACAGTTGTATCTTCATCGAGGATATGAAATCCAAAGGGTTCTGGATTTATATATTCTCCTCTTCCTTCCTCCACCTCTTGTCCCATACTCCCTCCTCTTCCTCATCCAATCCTAGGTTGTTCGCCATTCAAAGTATGTACATTTCCTTCCCCTTCTCTAGCCATTGTAGTTTCTTTAGAAGTAATATAGGCTTCTGGTTCCAAGATTGGGTTTTCGACTTCCTCTAGTTCATCTGGTTCTTCTATCAATGGTTTACTAAAAGAGGCTTCTTTTTCCTCTTCTTCAGTAGGAAATTCCATCTCTTCAGCTAGAATTTGTTCTCCAGTTGAAGATAGGAAAATTACTCTTGTTCTTGGGGATATGGGATCTTCTTCTTATATTATGGCTTTTGTTGATGAAGCTGGTGAATATCTATGTTGGATTTCAAATCTTAATACCTAATGCAGTTTGTGTTTTCCTGCTATGGATGGATTTTGCATTTGTGTGGGTGGTGTGGCACTACGAGGTCATGGTGGGTTAAGTGGTGTTGTTGTAATTAAACTCTTTCCTCTACCTACAAATCTACCCCTAGAGTCTATTTCCCTATGCATATAATGTTTTTTTTCTTCTTGTTTGTTTTTTTTTTATTATTATTATCCAAAAGAAATAAAGATTTCTATTTACACTTCCTTGGCAACGACGCTAAAATGTTTTTCAACTGAATTGTCTTAAATTGATTACATAAATTATTGATTGGAGTTGGTAGACTTGTGAAATGAAGGTGCACAATATATGCTAGAATCCATTTTATTAAGTTGGATTTATTAATTGAATGAGTTATTGAAAATGTGTCTTAAATTTTTTTATCCTCTTTCAAAATGAAATTAACATTGCTATCTAGTGAAAATAAAATGATTGTGAATTTAAAGAAATATTTCTTACTTGAAAAATGAAACCATAAAGAAATCACATTTGCAAAAATAAACTCACACTTTCAAAATGAAAACTATATTAACTGACACTTGCAGAATGAAAACTATATTAACTCACACTTGCAGAATTAAAACTATGTTAACTCACACTTGCAGAATAAAAAATATATTAACTCACACTTGGAGAATAAAAACTATATTAACCGACACTTTCTTCAAAATTTAAAGTTCAAGAAAGTAACTACAATCAAACCACTCTTCTTCTCAAATTAAATGAAGAATTTTTTTGAATAAAAATTCTCTAAACACAAAGATGAAGAAATCTATATACCCAAATCTATAGAGAGAAACATCTTATGCTATGAAGTTGAAATGATTTTTAATGAAATTCCAAAGAAATCACAAGGAAATCACTAGTATTTTGATGATTCAAATCAGCTTCAAAAACTATAAAAGAGAGCTATAAAACTATCATAAGAAGATAATGAACATATGTAAAAATGCTACAACAAATAATAATAAAAAGGAAAATATACAAGATAAAAACCCTCATTGTTTGTAGGGGCCCTTCACAAACAGGCAACCTCAAGCTTCAATGAACAGTTAACATTGTATCAAGTCCTCATAGGCACTTCCATTAAATAAAAACACAGAGTTTCAAAATGATTACAGTCACAAAATATTCATTCACTGTCATCCTCTATTTTTCCATGCCTTCTGGTACTTATAAAATCCATTCAATAAATGTTTTAGGCTTTCATGCCTACCTTCAACTAATAGAGTTCTAATTCAAACTATCAAATTGAGATTCCTAATTTTAGTTTCTAACAGATAGCGATTCACTCACGATCTTCTATTTGGCAAAGAAAATCGTGAGGATTTTTCATCACAGACTCTCGCTTGCTTGCCCCAGCTACGTGTTGACATTTTCCTTTGACCATGTGATTCGAGCTTTCTTCTAATGATTTGGTGCAGATAAATAGGACGAGATTGTTGATGAGATAAACCACTTTCTACCGATATATTTCTTTCCTCTAATGGCACTTTGGACCCTATTCAACAATCGATTTGGCTGCAGAAACAACTGTTAGCTTTAGAATTGCATGAATCTAGTAGCCAATGCACAATTTTACTTAATAATAAGCGCACTTGAGCCAGAGGAGATCTGGGATGGGTGACCTCCCGAGAAGTCCTGGTTACCGGGTGCAAGCCCCGGAAGTGATGATTGATGCTATGTGATTCATTTCACTAGTTTCAATCCCACTTCTTCACCCCTGTGAGCATCACCCGATGCAATGAGTGCTAAGTGAACAATTCAAAAATCATGAGAAATTAGTCAGTTACGACTACCTCTCATGGAAATGGTCATACGTTAATGACTTACTTAACACAGTTGAATCCCAAAAACGATATCTAATATAATGCACTGCGTAAACCCCTAATACTTAAATTCAAAAAGAGTGAAGGGATCTCTACTTGAATGGTTCATGAGGCACAATACTTGCTAAGGTTTTGCAAATGGGGTAGCAAGCTAAGTGGGCTTGATTGTGGGGAAAACTCCAAAGTTAAGCGCACTTGAGCCAGAGGAGATCTGGGATGGGTGACCTCCCGAGAAGTCCTGGTTACCGGGTGCAAGCCCCGGAAGTGACGATTGATGCTATGTGATTCATTTCACTAGTTTCAATCCCACTTCTTCACCCCTGTGAGCATCACCCGATGCAATGAGTGCTAAGTGAACAATTCAAAAATCATGAGAAATTAGTCAGTTACGACTACCTCTCATGGAAATGGTCATACGTTAATGACTTACTTAATGCAGTTGAATCCCAAAAACGATATCTAATATAATGCACTGCGTAAACCCCTAATACTTAAATTCAAAAAGAGTGAAGGGATCTCTACTTGAATGATTCATGAGGCACAATACTTGCTAAGGTTTTGCAAATGGGGTAGCAAGCTAAGTGGGCTTGATTGTGCAGAAAACTCCACAGTTAAGCGCGCTTGAGCCAGAGGAGATCTGGGATGGGTGACCTCCCGGGAAGTCCTGGTTACCGGGTGCAAGCCCCGGAAGTGACGATTGATGCTATGTGATTCATTTCACTAGTTTCAATCCCACTTCTTCACCCCTGTGAGCATTACCCGATGCAATGAGTGCTAAGTGAACAATTCAAAAATCATGAGAAATTAGTCAGTTATGACTACCTCTCATGGAAATGGTCATACGTTAATGACTTACTTAACGCAGTTGAATCCCAAAAACGATATCTAATATAATGCACTGCGTAAACCCCTAATACTTAAAATAAGAAACATTTTTGAAATATGAAAATAGGATAATTAGTACCTTACCTATGTCAAAAACCTTCAATTTTATGCCTGTCAAGTCAAAATAATGGTCAAGGAGAAGTAAAATGTGTAAAGAAGAGTGTCAAGATGAAGCATTCACGAGGCTCTGTAGTGTCCAAGAGTGAGAGAAAGAGAAAAGAGAGAGAGCTCCAAAACTAAACTGACAAAAGGTACCAACTAGTCTCAACAAGCATTTCTATTAATGTGGCCTCTATTTTATTCAATTTTCCATTATTTTTCTTCATTTTCCTCCTCACATGCAACCGTTGACCTTTTACCTTCCTTTTCTCCTAATTTCCATTACTTTCATAAATCAAATGCCAATTAATGCCTCATGCCTTTCCAAAGCCTTTTCCATTGGCTTTGCCAATTTACTTTTTCATAATAAACCAAATAAACACCCACACTAGGATGTTTTTCCCAACAATCGACTTAAAATACATGTCACATGACCTTGGTTATTGTTTTTCCTTTATTAACTTTATTACATGGAATTTTTACTAGGGTTGTTATAGAACCCTCCACCTTAGGTGAACACTATTATCAATGTTCAATGACACATACAACGAACAAGACTACCGAAAGTAAAAGACACTGCCCATGGAGCCTTATAACTTAGCTCAATGTAGTGTTTACAATGATCGACCTATTGAGAAGCAAACCAGCATGAAAAACATAAAAACATGACAATCATGATGACGTTACACCCATACAACTTAGTGGAGCTTTATAACCAAATTCATGGCAATATTCACATCAAATACACATATGTACATATACCAAGAACATCACACCAAAACCTATACCTAAATAATTTGTCGAACCAACGAATAGAGAAGGATACATAGCCCACATATGATCTTCCATTGATTTGATAATCACCCTATGAGTGACCTCAATTAAAGTTTTATTACATGAAGGTATTATAGACTCATGTGCTGGTGTGTGTCTATGTTATTTATGCAATAGATCGATCATATTGCAAATACACAAACACTTGAAATGGAAAAACAACAGAGAAATATAGTAAGCAATATAAGAACACAAGAATTTAATAAGGAGTTCACCCTATCCTCCAATGCTATGTCTCTGACCCAGCTCTCAGTGGTGGCCTTCTTTTATTGTGTCTTAAAGCAGAGAATTACAATGAAGGAGCTCAATGTGAGTCTCCTAAACATAATTTGCTTGGCAGGGTGGTTCTTGGATGCCCCAAGCCACTAGAGTACACAGACTCTTTTCCTTACCCACTCTGTGACCTTTCTGGTCTTTAATGGAGAGAGCTTGATGTGGTGCTCAGTCTAGAAAGATCCTCTCTGGGATGGCTTGAATCCCTCAAGCTCCCTAGTGTTCGATGCTGCCTTTGGTCAGCTCGGCCCTCTATCTTCTATTCTACTTTGCTTCACTGTCTTTCCTTTGTTATCCCTGTCTTCTTCCTTTTCCTTCTCGTCTTCCTCTCTGGGTTCCAGTGTTCAGTGTCCTCTGTCTTCCATTCTACCTTTTATGTGCATGGTTTTAAAAACATTCGAGCTCATGGCTGTTTGATTCCTCTTCAACTTCCCATCAGATCACCTACTACAACTTCGCTTGGAGTTCCCTATTTACAATCATCATCAAGCTCACAGGGAGTGGCCACTTGTCCTCCTGCAGCTGCGCCAACTCACTTCGTTGGTTTGGTTCTTTCATTACATCATGGATTGAGTCTTCTGCCACCTTGGCAGTCAAATTGGATGTCAAATTCCTATAAATCGTAGCTTAATCCCCCATAGATTCCGCTTTGCCATCAGGCGCGATCTCAGCCGTTAGATATGGGGCCTCCAGATCCAACGCCATTCGCACGTTTCATGTGGTTGACTTGCTCTACCATTAGCACATGATCAACAATGATTTTCTCTCTCCTCTTCCTGCCACGAGTCAGCCGTTGAGTGGAATCGCTCCGTTTTTTCCAATTTCACTTACCACTTGAGGGTGCCCTCGATCAATACCACCAGTTTTTGGAGCATGGGTCCCACCTTGTCCTTTAGCCTTTTCCCCATGGTTTTCCTGGCTCTTCATGCAACCAAGCGCTCGGGGCTTTCCCATTTTGAGGGGTTTTGCCCAGCGATGCGTGATTAGTGCCTAATCGCACATCAAAAACTACCTCTGTTTTCCGATCTAGGCCTCCCAGGGGCTAGTTTTACCTCCTGCACAGTCTCCATGGGCCTCGGTCAGCGTGCTTTGACCGAGGTCCTCGTCGCTCCACGCTAGCTTCTAACTGCCACTGTTCAGAGATGTTTTTGACTATTGTTTTCTTAATTATTTGATGTCTGTCCGGACCTGATACAGTCATGGTCCTTCTAAAAATTCTTCATGGATCCAATTTGGATCACGGCCTTCCCACTGAAGAGCTTTTGGACCACCAAAAGTTGGTTTTTAAGCATCGACTAAGTGAGGGTATTGTTTTCTCACTTGCCCAATCTCAATCCACTTTGCACTTCTTTACTTTGAACCTTTGAGCCCCATCCTGAGGTACTCAACATCTCCCTTGTGCATCGTCCTCACCCTCCTGTCCAGCACTATGTCTTCCTATAATTCATTAAGATATTCAAGTAGCATGTCATCAATAGAAGGCAATTGACTCTGCTCTTCAGGGTCCTCAATCATTGAATGTTCAAACAATCTCTAGCAAACTGCATTTATGACTGAGTAGATGTGCATGTAAGCTAGTAGATCAAGGCAAAAAGCATTTTCACCAATCTTCTCAAGTATCTTAAAGGGTCCATACCTAATGGGCTTTGGCTTCTTACCTTCACCTTGCATCATGTCCTTGCTGATATATAGCCAGACCTGGTCACCAACTTGAAAACTATGCTCCATCTGATGCTTGTCATGCCTAGCCTTGTACTTGGCTTGGATCTTTTCCAACTGTTCGTGCACTGCCTGTTGGATCTCTTGGATCTGTTCAATGAACCTAGTTACCCTATCCACATCACTGTGTCCATCAACCATGGTATCTTTACCAAATACAAAATCCAAAAGGAGACCTTGGTGTGAAACCAAAACAGGTTTCAAAAGGAGATCTTTGTGTAGAAGAATGTTTTGCTTTGTTGTAAGCATGCTGCACATAACACAAATGTTCATCCCAAAACTTTGGGTGTTTGTTGCAATATCCTCTCAGTAACTGGATCACTGTCTTGTTAACTACTTCTGTCTGGCCCTCAGTTTGTGGATGAAAAGCTGTGATTTTCTTCAGTTTGGTTTCCATTAGTTCCCACAGACTTGACCAAAAATTCCCCACAAATTGGGTGTCTCGATTAGATACAATGGAAGTGGGTAATCCAAAATGAACCCATACATGTTCAAAGAACAATTTTGCAATCTGTTCAATTGTATTCTATTTATTACAAGGTATCAAAATACACATTTTGTTGAACCTATCCACAAAAACATATAGATAATCATGACCTTTCCTAGATTTAGGCAATCCTCCAACAAAATCCATGGAAACACTTTCCCAAGGGTGAGAAGGAACTGGCAATGGAGTGTACAAGCCTGGTTTTCTATTACTAGGCTTGCTTTTAGCACACATAGCACACCCTTTTACATATCTAGAAATTGTCTCATTCATTTTCGGCCAATAACAAAACCTTTGCAGTTGTGCAACTATTTTACTTACCCCAAAGTGACCTAATAGCAGAGAAGTGTGTGCTTCCCTAATTATCTTTACTCTCTTAGTTTGTGGAATACAGAGTTTCCCACAATGGTATAACAGTTGGTCCTTCACATGATAATCTAGTTCTTCTACGCTTTTGCCTTGACCCAAAGTGACATATACATCTTTAAAGTCTATATCTTGAGCATATTGTTCAATGTAGCTTTCATGTAGCACAAAATTATGCTTAAGTATAGTAGATGCATTTATAATGGGTCTAGATAGCATGTTTACAACTTTGTTATGTATGCCCTTTTTATATTTGATGACTAACTAAAACTGTTGTAGAAAACCCATCCATCTCTAATGTCTTGATCACTACAACTTAGTTTGGGAGTGTAGATATTGAAGCAGTTGATGATCAGTATGTATTACTGTCTCTTTTCCCATTAAGTAATGTTTCCACTTTTTCACACTCTCTACCAATGCATACAATTCTTTATCATATGTAGGATAGTTAACTACTGTAGGATTAAAAGTCTTAGAATGATAACATATGGGTTTACCGTGCTGTGTCAACACTGCTCCCATGGCATAGTCACTGGCATCAGTTTGGATCTCAAATGGTCTTTGTAGATCTGGCAGTGCTAGTACAGGAGTTGTACTAATCTTTTCTTTCAAGGTGTCAAAGGCTTTCTGATGTTTGCCTCCCCACTGAAATACCTTATTCAATCCTGTTAAAGCATGTAAGGGAGCTGCAATTGAGGAAATGTTAGAAATGAACTTCCTCCAATATTGTGCTGCTCCTAAGAAGCTTCTCACTTCTGTAGTAGACTTAGGTTCATGCCAGTTTATAATGATTGCCACTTTAGAGGGATCTATTTTCAATTCACCACCCCCTACTATATGACCCAAACAATTTAGAGATGTTTTGCCAAATTCACATTTTGAGAGTTTAACACGAAGTTTTTCTCTTTTCAAAACATCTAGTGTCTGCTTAACATACTTTAAGTGGTCTTCCCACGTTTTACTAAAAATTAGAATGTCATCCAGATACACAATAACAAAATCATGAAGAAAAGGTATGAGTACATCATTCATTAATCTCATGAAAGTAGCAGGAGCATTAGTTAAGCCAAAAGGCATAACAAGTCACTCATACAATCCTTGCTTTGTTTTGAAAGCAATCTTCCATGCATCTTGCTCTGCAACTCTGACCTGCTGGTATCCACTGTGCAAGTCTAGCTTGGTGAAATAAATAGCTTCCTTTAATTGACCCAAAAGATCATCTACGCGAGGAAGGCGATAACGATTCTTGATCCTTATCTTATTCATTGCTTGGTAATCAATGCACATTCTCCACTAGCCATCTTTCTTTCTCACCAAAACGATTGGTGAGCCACATGGTGATGTGCTAGGCCGAATGAACCCCTTCTCGAGCAACTCCCGCACCTGCTTCTTGATTTCACCATTCTCTAATGCTGACAACCTGTACATCCCAATGTTAGGCAATGGAGCATCTTGCTGCAAAATAATATCATGCACTATGTCCTTTTTGGGTGGGAGACCTTTAGGTTCCTGAAACAAAATATCATATTCTGAAACAACCTTTTCTATATCAGCTTGTTGTTTAGCATTACAACCCTCAAATACATTGGTTTTATCAGGTTTCTTTTCCTTTACAACCATCAGTAACAATTGTTTGCATGAATTTATCATTTTTTCATCTACCTTGAGTTTATGAGAGTATAATTATTCTTGAGTTTATGAGCTCTTACAAAGTATTCGATTCCATCTTTAACAAGTAGATACTTGTTCTCATCTCTATAGAAGATAGTCTTCCTATCATACAAGTAAGGACTTCCATAACATTTCCACATATATCCAAAGGAATTATGTCTAACTCAACCTCATCTACAAATGCTGACCCAAAAGGAAACTTGAGTTTTCACTGTCTAGTCACTTGCAGTTGCGCTTTATCATTCAACCATCCTAATGGGTATGGTTTCTTGTGAGGTGTGGTTGCTAATCCCAATTTCTTTACAATTGCTTCAGAAATTAAATTTACTTGTGAGCCACTATCAAACAAAGTATCAATCTTCTGATGTTTGGAAATGACTCAAATATGGAAAAGCTCATGTCTTTTTCTCTCATTTTCTTCATCAATAATAGATTGAGCAGAATTACTAATAGATGCTTCAGAATTCTTACCTTTTATTCCTGTGGCTGCAATAGTTGTTTCATCTCTCGAGTCTGACCCCAAATATTTTTGAATAATTGCAGCAGTGTTCTTCTTCATGCCCTTGAACTTCTTAGGTCTCAACTCTGGATGCAAAATCCAACAATTCTCATCATCATGCCCATCCTTTTTATAGTGAGTGCATGAAGCTTTTTTTTTTCTGTGCAGTGTTAGCCTTCCTTGCTTTCAATTTCTGCTTTCTTTTCTCCTTGCTCTTGCCTGCAGTGGGTTGGGATGCTCCCCCAACTTCTAGATTTCCATTCTTTCCTCTAGCTTCTAGATGAGTAGCTTGTATAGATACCTCATATATACTAGTGGGATTAAACATGCGGATGGTATGCCTCATGTAGCTGTGTAGACCACCAATGTACTTCAAAAGAGTCTCTGGTGAGTCTAGTGAGATTCCTAGAATAAATGCTCTCTTTCTAAATTCTTGAGTGTACCCTTGCACACTTTTCCCTTTCAACTATCAAAGAGTTTGCCAACTCATCATGGTTTGTTGCATGTAGCCCAATGGGTAGAACTACCTTTTGATTACAGAAATAAGTTCACTCTAGACAGAGATAGTCTTACCATGTATTTTCATATCAGCTTGAGCTCTGCCTTCCCACCAAATCAAGGCAGTACCTCCTAGGTGTAGGCTTGCCAGCTGAATCTTGCTCTTGTCTGAGTTTATGTTTTGTACACTACAATAAACATCAATTTTTCTAATCCAATTGTCCAACTTTTCAGCATTTATCTCTCCATCATATATAGGCAAATCAAATTTAACATCTAGCTTGATCAAATATGTCTTCTTGTTGTGCACAGGGCTATTAAGAGGTGTGAGAAAGCTTTCCTCTTTCCCTTTTCCTTTTGAGTGGTCGTGGAAGTGAGACTCATCTTCTTCTTTATATTGTTTAGAACCAGATGAATCTTTAGCCTTATTTTTTCTAAAATCCCTATACATTTCTTCTACCATGGACTTTATAGCTAGGAAACTTTCTATGAATTGAGGGTCTAGCCCTACAAAACCTTCTTCTGACATTGTCTTCTAAGGATAGACTCTCCCAATTTCAAGGTTAGTTTCCACCAACTCTCCTTCTCCTAATTTGAGCTTTGATCTAGTGAGCATTCAATAGCTAAACCAACAAAAGCTTGTCTAACCTTTACAGCCTAGAGCTCTGATACCACTTGATCTGATAATCACCCTATGAGTGACATCAGTTAAAGATTTATTACATGAAGGTATTACAGACTCATGTGCTGGTGTGTGTCTATGTTATTTAGACAACGGATCGATCAGATTGAAAATACACAGATACTTGAAATGGAAAAATAACAGAGAAATACAGTAAGCAATATAAGAACACGAGAATTTAATAAGGAATTCACCCTATCCTCCAGGTCTATGTCTTCAGTCCAGCTCTTAGTGTTGGCCTTCTTTTATTGTGTCTTAAAGCAGAGAATTACAATGAAGGAGCTCAATGTGAGTCTCATGAATAGAATTTGCTTGGCGGGGTGGTTCTTGTATGCCCCAAGCCACTAGAGTACACAGAATCTTTTCCTTACCTGCTCTATGACCTTTTTGGTCTTTAATGGAGAGAGCCTGATGTGGTGCTCAGTCCGGATAGATCCTCTCTGGGATGGCTTGAATCCCTCAAGCTCTCTGGTGCTCGATGTTGCCTTTGGTCAGCTCAGCCCTCTATCTTCCATTCTTCTTTGCTTCACTATCTTTCCTTTGCTTTCTCTATCTTCTTCCTTTTCCTTCCCATCTTCCTCTCCGGGTTCCGGTGTTCAGTGTCCTCTGTCTTCCGTTTTGCTTTTTCTGTGCATGGTTTTAATTTTAAAACCATTCGAGCTCATGGTTGTTCAATTCATCTTCCACTTCCCTTCGGCTCGCTTGCTATAGCCTTGCTTGGAGTTCCCTGTTTGGTGTCATCATTAGGCTCATAGGGAGCGGCCACTTGTCCTCCTGCAGCTACGCCAACTCGCTTCGTCAGTTTAGTTCTTCCATTACATGATGGAATGAGTCTTCTGCCACCTTGGCAGTCAAATTGCACGTTACATTCCTATAAATCCATTCCACTTTACCATTGGGCGCAATATCAACCATTAGATTTGGGGCCTCTAGATCCGATACCATTCACACGTTTCATGTGGTTGACTTGCTCGACCGTTAGCATGGGATCAACAGTAGTTTTCTCTCTCCTCCGCCTACCACGCATCGACCGTTGAGTGGAATCGCTCTATTTTTTCCGATTCCACTTACCGCTTGAGGATACCCCAGATCAATACTACAGGTTTTCGCAGCGCAAGTCCCACCTTGTCCCTTATCCTTTTCCCCATAGTTTTCCTAGCTCTTCATGCAACCGAGGGCTCAGGGCTTTCCTATTTCGAGGGGTTTTGCCCAACGATGCGCGACTAGCACTAGGGGCTAATCGGGCATCAAAAACTGCCTCTGTTTCTCGATCCTGGCTTCCTATGGGCTATTTTTTCCTCCTGCACAGTCTCCATGGGCCTCGGTCAATGCGCTTTGATCGAGGTCCTCGTCGCTCCACGCTGGCTGCTAATTGCCACAGTTCAGAGGTGTTTTTGACAGCTATTTTCTTAATTCTTTGATGTCTATCCCGACCTGATATAGTCATGGCCCTTCTGACAATTCTTCATGGATCCAATTCGGATCATCCATCTCCCATGTAGCTTCATTGGGTCCAAAGTTCATCCACTGTAGTTTAACCTACTTGATTTATCAGTTCCAGAGAACGAGCATATTTTTCTACAATATACACTGAGTTTTCGGCTGGAATTATCCATTTGTCTCCACCTGCAATACAAACTAGTTAATAAATTGATCATCATCTTTAACATACTTCTTAAGAAATGACACATGGAAAACATCATGTAATTTAATTTTCAAAGGTAGTGCAAGTCGATAGGTTGTTTGTCTAATCCTCTTAAGGATCTTGAAAGGTCCATAAAACTGAGGTGCTAGCTTAGCACATGATCCAATCCTGAACGAGCTCTTCTTGGGCTTTATGTGCAAGTATACCTATTCCCCAACCTAGAACTCCTCAAAAATCTTGTTCTAATCTGCATAAATTTTATGCCTGTCATGTGTTTCCTTAAGATTCTTCTTGATTACCTGCATTTCCTATTCCATTTCTACCAACATGTCCGGTCCTATCAATACCCATTTCACTTGATCACTCCAACTAATGGGAGTGTTACAAATCCTCCCATAGCATTCCTCATATGGAGACATCCTCAGTGCCCCCTGATAACCATTATTATAAGAGAACTCAACCAACGGAAGGTACTCCTCCCATCTCTTCTGCTGATGCATCCCATACATTTTCAACATGTCCTCCAATATCCTATTCATTGTCTTTGTCTATCCATCTATTTGTAGATGATAAGTAGTGTTGAAGGTAAACTTTGTCCCCAAACCTAAAAAAAACTCCTTCCAAAACTTAGAAGTGAACTTAGCATCCCTATATAATACAATATTCCTTGGAACACCATTCAACCTCAATACATCTGTGATGAATACCCATGCCACATCACTAGTTGAATACATATATTTTAGTATAATGAAGTGCACTACCTTAGTCAACTTGTTTATCACAACCATGATGGAATCATGTTGTCTAGATTTCCTTGGAAAACATGTGATGAAATCCATGGAAATGGCCTCCCACTTCCACTCTAGAATCAATATTGGCTATAGTATTCCTCCTGGATACTTACATTTTTCTTTCACATGTTGACAGCCCAAACATATAGCCATAAGATTTGCCACTTCCTCATCAGATTCAACTTATGATAAAACTTATTCACTGTTGTAAATTTCTTTTGGTATCCTGGGTGCCCTGAATATGGTTTTGCATGGAAATATTATACTATAGTGTTCTTGAGCTCACTATCATTTGACACATAGATCCTATCACTAAATCTAACCAAATCATGTGTTGTAAGATGATAGTCCACATCCTAACCATCTATAATCTACTGTAACCTATGCATAAGCTCCATGTACCTGTCAAACTATTGTCCTGCCTGTAAGATCTGATCCTGTAAGTCTGTCCCATAAGAACTAATATCTACTATGTGATTCACCTGTAATATCCTGCTAAGAGCATCTGCAACCTTGTTCTCTTTCTCTTTGATGTACCTGATGTCAATGTCAAACTCACTAATCTTGGCCAACAATATAGCTTACCTACAATTCAAATTTGGTTGGTCAAAAAGGTATCTCAAGCCATTGTGATCAATCATCAATATAAACCTCCTACTAAGATGATTGTTTCTCCACATCTTCAATGCATGGATGACCATTGCCAACTCAAGATCACGTGTCAGATAATTCTTCTCATGCTTATTTAGTTTCCATGACTCATAGCTTACTACCTATCCCATTTGCATCAAGACTCCACCAAGTACTCTTACAAGAATCTGTACACACCACAAACTTTTTGTCTGGATCTACAATATTTAACACTGGAGTATTTGTCAATAGCTCCTTCAATTTCTAAAAGTTAGTTGGACATTCCTTTGTCCATTCAAATTTATTACCTTGCCTTTTCAATGATGTAATAGGATATTCGATGTGAGAGAAGTTCTTGATGAACCTCCTATAATAACCTGCCAGCCCCATAAATGATTTTACCTCATCCACACTCCTAGGAGCTGCCCACTCCATGATAGCCCTTATCTTCTCTGGATCCACTTCTATGGCTTCCTTTGAAAGAACATGTCCAAATTAATGTACCTCTATCTCAAATAAACTATATTTTCTAAGCTTAACATACAACTGATGCTCTCTCAGCAATATCCATATTGTTTCTAAGTGTTTGGTAGTCTCTTCCTCCTTTTTAGAATATATCAAGATGTCATCAATGAATACAATAATAAACTTGTCCAGATAAGGATGCAATACATTATTGGTCAAGAACATAAAATTTGTTGGAGCATTAGTCGAACTAATTAGAACTACAAATGCTCATAATTCCCATCCCTAGTCTGGAAAGTTGTCTTGTAAATGTGCCCTTCTTTAATGCATATCCGATGATATCCAAATCTCAGATCAATCTTTGAGAACATTGTTGCTCCCTTCACCAGAACAAGCAAGTCATCAATCCTTAATAGTGAATACTTGTTCTTGATGGTCACTGTTTTCAACTTCATGTAATTAATGCATAGCCTAGGAATACCATCCTTATTCTGCACAAAAAAACTTGTGCACCACACGACGATACACTTAGCCTAATGTATCCTTTGTTAATCATTTCATTCAAATTCAACTTTAGCTCTACTAACTATGGAGTGCTCATCCTATATGGTGCCTTTGATGCTGGTGTTACTCATAGTACCAACTCAATGGAAAAGTCTACTTCTCTTTGAGGTAGAAACTCTAAAATATCAGTGGGAAATACATCCTAAAACTATTGCAAGATTAGGTAGCTACTCAATACCTCCACATCCTCAACATCCTTACCTTTATCACTAGAAATGTGTACTGCAAATAACACACACCTTTTTTTGCGACAATGATTTTCCTACATAGTTGTCACCATTCTAACTGATGTCACCTTCTTCTTACCCTACAAGATCCTTTGTTCTCAATTGTCACCCAAAACTCAATGGACTTCTCATAGCAATCGAATTTGGTTTTATGAAGATACAACCATTCCATACCCAAAATCATGTTATATGATCCCAATGATAATACAATAAAATATGCTAAGGTAGGCATATCATTCAACTGAAATGCAAAAGATCTTACCTAGTGATACACTGTGTTCTTTGTACCTATAGCCAACCTCACTAACTGGGGTTCTACATGCAATTATTTATGTTGGGAAAAGTAATGGGTGGCGGGTGGGGGGCTGAATCAGTATTTGAAAAATTCACAATAATAATTTTCTTTTTTTAAATATGTACGCAACTTACAAAACCCAACTCGCATATGTACATGACTATTGTAAAAGAAAGTAGTGGATGCTTAGTAAACTTGTAAAACAACTAACTCTGTATCTGTTCAAATTAAACCAAAATGTAAGAGATTTATAACACACTTGATGAGTAGTAAGTAGGTGTAGTAAGAAAAAAATAATGAATCACACATAAGAAACACACATGGACACCGGGATTTAAGGTGGAAACCCAATGTGGGAGAAAACCACCATTGTTGTCATTTAGTCTTCAGACTTATTAATACCAAAAAATTATTACATTCTTGTACTAGTGCAGAATCATTCCAGTATGCAGGCACCCAACTGCTGAAGGCTACAACCTTCACTCATTCTCCAACTCCTATTGGAAGGTAGCTACAACCCCCTGATGTGATTACCAACTACTACTGGCAGGAAGCTTCAACTTCCTCACTGAAGGCTCCAACCCTCAACAACATCTATGGACCATGTTTCATCAATTTTCACACTGGATCCACGTACTTTGATAGCTCACAACTTGTAGATACACTGAAGAAAACACAAACTTAATTCAAACATAACAGTGAGATGATTATAACCAGAACACAAAACTGAACTTAGAATATTACATCAACACACAGAATGAACTGAAACTTTGAACATTCATATTCCAACATGTATATGGTACTTCACTTAAGGAAACCCTTGTGTATACATGCTTTTCTGTAGAGAAACCTGTGTACAGATCTCAATATACTAAGAACTTGTAATTCTAAATTAGACACAAAGATGACCAGAGTTAACCTAAAATATTTTGTTAGCTTACAAAATCCTCATACAGTTAGTAGTATGAATAATGTTTTCAACCAATCAACATGTAATCAAATTAAACTTCATCATTCAATCGGTTCTACTTCAGACCTTATCACTCAACCCAGATCAACATGAGGAAATTATTGACAGACAACAAACATACAACATCATTGATCAGGTTGATTAGTCATTTATTAGAATAAACCCTTCCTTTATGTACGTGACATTGAAGAAACGAACCCGTGTGTATATGTGACTTAACCGAGACCAACTTGCATACAGATTTGCAAATTTTGACCTAAAATTGCATAGCTCTTTAGAACATTAGTGTTAGAAAATTATATATTACAGAGTAATAGAACACAAAAAATATTGCAGAAATACAAACACAGAAAACACATAAAACAAGAGAGACACAAATATACGTGGTTCACCCAATTTGGGATACGTCAATGGAGGAACAGCCAGTCCTTCCTTTTATATTATCCAGCAAATTGAAGAGATACAAACTACAATAGATCCACTGTAATTTCCTCTTCACTCTCACACAATCTCCTCTCTCTTTGTCACTCAGAATACAGATATACATAGATGCAATACAATTCCTTCATATATAGTGAGGGGTTTCCTTCTAAGGCAAAAAACCCTAAATTAAACATAACTTCTACCATCAAATCTTTGCGTAATGAACAACTCTGATTGACTACGAAATTACAACATTTTACAAGGCAATTTTACATCTATTTTTAGCTTTGAGGGCACTGCCCCCTATCCCCCCGCTAGGGGGGGGGACTCCCAAATTTCACAACCACCCCCCCTAGACCTCCCTACAGCGTATATTTTATGGGCAGTGTTGTTGCCACATTATGAATTGGGATCCAATGTGGTAATACCTCTAAATAAACATGATAATCGGGCTGCACGCCCAATAATTAGAAAGACCCAAATCATAATATTCAGAGATAAAAGCATGTGTAAATACTTAGATCTATCCAATGCATGATCAAATCATACAATGAAAAGTCATTTTAGATCTCATGATCCTGATCCATCCTTGTATTCATCAGTGCATAATTATTCCAGATGTATGTGTCAACTATGACCCTTACAATGAAAATATACTTCAGATTGAAGTATTGATCAAAATATCTTCCACATGCACACTTAGCACTTTGATTTTCACATCCCTATATAGTTATATCCTTAATACCAGGAGTGAAAACTACACTAGTGCTAGTGGTAATCTTCGATGTGATCAAGTAACCATTATTGCATTCAATATTGTTGGCTAATACCATGGTAAGGACAGCACATGCATCATAATGCCAACAATCTACCCCCTTAGACATGATGTCAACCATGTTGGTGTTGATCACCTCAACCTATAGAAACTTGTTAGATACATCAAATAACTATTATTCAAACACCAAGATACTCTCCCCCTTTAATATCAAGGGAAAAGGGCAGACTAAAGCTCTGCCTTTGGAACTGATTTGCACTATATTTTCCATGTGCCCCCTAAACACATGATGAATCTTTAGAAAGTTGAATCTATAGCTCGGTTGAGTATGACCTTCCTATCACCAAGGACTCATCCCTACATTAATCACCCAACCAAGTGGGGATACATATTTGAATCAACCACCAAACCAAGTGGGATTACATTTTTGACACTACCACCCAACCAGGTGGGATTACCTATTTGACATGATATCAAAATTCCATACATGACTGAATATGACATTTATTATATCATAGATCTCCACACGACCTTTACATAAAATGAAAGATATGACATTAATAACTGAGACCAAAATATCTTAATAGTAGCATGATTAAGCAACCATAATGCCAACAATGCATTATATTTGTAAGGTTAATGCTCCCCCTGAACTTGTGCTACCTGTTCATTGTCAAAAACTCATTCATCAAAGCATCTTCATCAATCAGATAAATATCAATGAGAAAAACATAACTCAATACCATATCAGCAGACTATACCCATCAACACCAGACCAAGAAAAATCAAATCATAGCTATCAGTAGCATGCCAGAGGATGATCTTGAGTTTGTCCCACTGTTTTTCTATTAGAAGAAAACATATGCAACTATACTTCATGAAACCCACGTATAGAAAGAAACCTTTTGAATTTTCACCTATAGAATGAGAATACTATATTAACAACAAAATAAGGTAGATATAACTCCGAATTTCTATTTGAGATATTCACTTGAATCCTTCTCTAGGAAGATATTTAGTAAATATATAAACAACTTGTTCTTTGGAGGGAACATACTCGAATTTAACCTTTTTCTCAAGCACTTGTTCTCATAGAAATTGATACTTAATTGGAATATACTTGGTCTTGGAGTGCATAACAAGAATTTTCGAAATAGTAATAACACCTGTATTATCACATAGGATGGAGATGGGTGGAGAACATTTGATTTGTATATCTTGTAATGTTTGTGTCATCTAGCGAAGTTGTGTGCAACAAGATGCAACATGACATATTCTGTTTCCATTGTAGATAAGGAAATGGAACATTGTCTCTTTCTAAACCAAGATACCAACGAGGGCCCCATGTAAAATTCACCTCCACTAGTGCTTTTCTAGTCATCAACATTTCGAGACCAAACCACATCATTGTATGCATGAAGGGTAAGATCTGCATCTTTAGGATACTATAGGCCAAATTATTGGGTTCCTTGGAGATATTTGAATATTCTATTTACGGCCTGAAGATGTGATTCCTTTGGATTGGCTTGGAAACATCCAAGAATCACAACTGCATGCATGATATCTAGTCTGGTACATTTTAGATAAAGAAGACTTCCAATCATAGACCTATACTCTAGTTGGTTTACTGCGAGAGAATCACCATGGGAAATGAGGCTACGTCTTGTCATCGTGGGAGTACATACAGGTTTGACATATTCCATCGAATACTTCTTGAGAATCTGCTTGAGATATGTTGTTTGTGAGAGAAATATGTCATGTTTTGCATGTTGCACTTATAGAACAAGAAAATAGGTTAGTTCCCCAAGTAAAGAAATTTCAAAATTCTTGTGGCATAATAGAAACAAAGTTTTTAGGCATAGATTCTTCATTACTTCCAAAGATGATATCATCAACATAAACAACAATAATTAGCAGTTTATCATCCTTAATTTTTGTGTACAAGTTGTTGTCTGCAAATCCTTTTGTGAAACCTTGTTGTTGAATATATTTTAGCCCATATAAATTCGTTTTTAGTTTGCATACAAGGCTTTCACGATTCCCCAAAATGAATCCCTCATGTTGTTTAATATATACTTCTTCTTCTAGATCTCCATTAAGGAAAGAAGATTTTATATCGATTTGATAAACTTTGAAATGTCGAAAACTTGAAAATGCAAGAAACGTTCATCTGGCTTTAAGTTTGGATACTACTGCAAATGTTTCTTCAAAGTCTATACCTTATTGTTGAGCATAACCTTTACAAACATGTCTAGGTTTGTTCCTAATGACCTCTCCATTTTCATTCAACTTATTTTTGAATGTCCATTTTACCCCAGTAACATTTTTATCATGAGGCCTTGGAACCAATTCCCAAGTATCATTCTTTTCAATTTGATCGAGTTCTTCATTCATGGCCTTAACCCAACATTCATCTTTACTAGCTTGATTTACATTTTGTGGTTCAATGGTAGATTATAAAGCTAGATAAGTAGGGGAACCTACAAGGGTTATTCTTGTTTATACTCCAGATTCCTTTTCTCCTAGAATTTGAGTTTTTGTATGATCCTTTTAAACATACCTAGATGGAGCCTTTTCTTTCTCTGATGTCTGTTCTTTTGATGCTTCATTAGTTTCTTCTTCTATATCATTGTGATTTGATGTAGGAAGGCATTCATCATAATCATCCTCTTTTGTTGATGTTACGTTTTTGGGATCTGTGCATGCTTCATCAATCACAACATCAATGCATTCAACAATTTTCATAAGTCTATTATTGTAACATTTGTATCCTTTGCTTCTAGATGAGTAACCAAGAATTATTCCTTCATTTTCTCTAGCTTCAAACTTACCAAAATTTTCATCATTATTTTGGATGAAACATTTGCTTCCAAAAACTCTAAAATTCTTTGCAATGGGAGGCTTACCATACCAAATTTCATACAGAGTTTGATCACTATTCACACGAACATGAGCCTTGTTGAGAATATTTACTTCGGTATGTCGAGCTTCACCACAGAAGCTATCAAGAATTCCAAACTAATTAAGCATAACATGAGCCATTTGTTGAATATTTCTATTCATTTTCTCTGCCATGCCATTTTGTTGAGGAGTTTTAGCTTCAAAAAATTATCTTTTTATGCCATGTTGTTCACAGAAATAAAAGAATTCATCTTATATTTATTCTCCTTCTAGGTCAGATTTGAGACATTTGATTTTTAGATCTAATTCATTTTCAACTAATGCTTTGAAGAATTTAGATTGATCAAATTCTTCATATTTATGTTTCAATAAACCGATCAAACACATCCTAGAAAAGTCATCAATGAATAAGATATAGTATTGTTCTCCATGAGGTGACTTTTTGCTTACTCATCCACACAAATCAGTATGTATAAGTTCAAGAGGCTTACTTCCTGATCCTTCTTTGGCATTTAATTGAACTTTGGTTTGCTTACCAAATTGACATGACTTACATATGGTACTTGTTATCTCAAAATCAGATCCTGATAGGCTGCTGGTCAGGCTGACTCTAAGTAACTATTTCAGACCTACTTTAGGCTGAGGCTTAGCCTCCTCAACCTGAGAGGGCTCTCTCTTAAAGGATTAATGATTTTGATTAAAGATAAGATGGCTAACTCTTATAGAACAACTGTGAAAAATATGAATGCTGGAAATACATTAAACAACTATCCATTGGGCTTATGGAGTCAACAACACCTCAATATAACAGTGAACTCAACCTTACATAGAAGTCAGGGCACTCAGCATTTAGACATTCAGAACATAACTCATATAGGACCACAGTTTATAAATGCATACAGGAAATCAGAGCACATTCAGTGAATTTTGAGTGATTATACATCTATACCACTGTAAAAATTATGGAAAGGACAAGATCACATATTCTGAACATAAGAAATCCTTCATGAATCCTGAGAAGTAAAGTCAAAATTATATTACTGAAAATGAGTCTTTACATAAGCCAAATACAAGCTGTGTCATAAAATTTTCCAACCTTGATTACATTGCTGTTTCAGCTATTTATAGAGTTCTTATTCTAACTAATCGAGATTCCTCCTCCAGCATGAGGGGAATTCAAAAACTACCTCTAATGACACCTATTTACCCTTTAACTAACTAATAAATACAACAAGGTGTTGACTGGAGTTTTTTTAGAGATCTAAATCAACTATGACTCTAACTCCATATTACATGCATGATGGCTTCTCCTCATTCTTTGACATCTGGTTTTTTTTTAGTTTGGCTGAGATGGGTGTTTAATGCTTCATGTTGACCTTGGATGCTGAATCTTCTTAACTGCCCAGAAATATTAGGAGACTATCCTTGCTTCTCGGCTTCAATTTTCCCCAAAATATTCGAATGCAAAGAAGCATGTCCTTTATCTTTTAATCACCCAAAATGTAGAAGTCTGCCACATCCTTCATGCGTTGTAAGCTTTTTCCCATGTACATGTGTGCAGGCAAAAGTTTCTTGTAAACTGTTTAACATATCCTGAACTGTGGTAAATTGCTCACTTTACGACAAAAATTTAAAGTTGGATTTTGAATATATCTTTTCTCCACCTGTCTTGACCTGGTTGACTGTTGATAGCTTCAGATGATGCCTTGTATGCCTTTTAGACGTTTCCCTTTCAAAATTCCCGCTTATAATTCAAAACTGCTTGATTTGCGTTAAAATCATCACCTTCAGCAGTTTCGTAGCGCGCTACGAAACTGCTGAGTTATTTAAAACAGCTTGCTTTTAACCCGAGACCTTTATTAGCCAAGTACTTGATTGCCAAAAACTCCTTTAGACTTTCCACATGTCGAATAGGGATTTATATTTCCTCAGAAAGATGAAATCAAGCAAATTTGTCAAAATTTTAAAACAAAATCTTACTTGAAATGAAAACTCATTTAGCAGGTAGCTGACTTAGCTGTGCCTTCAGATCTTCAATTTGTTTCTTCATAGCCTTATTCCCAGCTCTCAGTTGCATATTGATCCTTTTGATGTACTTGGCTTCTTTGATTGCTGGTACTGTCCATGTGTGAAATTGTGAATGGCCATCAACCACTGAATTCAGCTGAGCTTCTACAACAGCATTCCCTTCCCATAGAGTTTTATAATACTTTGTGTGTATGACTGCATGTCTTCTAACGGCTTTCTTCAATTTGGCAATCTCATACATAGCTGATTCTAATTGGCTCTTCAGGGCTGCTATATTATTTTCTTTAGGTGTAATGACCGTTTTGCCTGCGTTTTTCTGTGTCTCTTTCCCTGTTTCCTCTGTTCTTGGCAGTACTTCTTGTACTTGCTGGAATCTCCTTGTCATAGGTCTTCTAGGTTTAAAAACGAACTCTTTAGCTGGCTCATCAAATTTAAGCCTTTTTGAGGCCTTGGATTTCTTGGTGCTTTCTTGTTCTGACTGTATCAATTCGATTTGAACTGGTAGAGACTGCTCGAATTCAATAGCCTGTAATAAATCATTTAAACTTGCCTTGGACACTGGACTTTCTTCAATTGCTATAGCTTTACCTTTTTCTTTATTTATCTGACTTCTTGTTCTTACCCTTGAGACTACTTCAGATGTGCTTGTTTCAGGTACAGTCTTTTTACCATGAGCTTTTTCCTTAGTTGATTGCTGAGGTTGATCTTGGATGATAAGTGGCTTCACTTGTTTTCTTATTTGTGACTTTGGAACTCTTTTAGCTCTTGCTTCTGTTTGGAGTTCAGCTATTGTAAAATCTCTAGCAGGTTGAGGAGTGAGGCCAGTCTGGCTTTTGAAGCCAGCCATAAAAATGAATGAATTCCAATCTCTGTCTATCTTTTGGAGTCCATCTAAAACCAGTAGTTTGATTAAACCATGATGAAACAAAGAGGTTTCACAATCCTCTTTCCTCAGCTGTACCTTATCACACATCTTACTCAAACTACGGAACAGATAAAAAGGTAAGTCTATTGAGACCTTCCCGGTGAAATGCAAAAGGAGTTTAAAATGGTAAGAATAAACCTTGTTATACCTTCCTTCACAAGTCAGATATTTCTGTATGCAGGTGAGTAAGTGAGCATAATATTCTTTGACATAATTCATGGGCACTGCCTTACTTAAATCTTCATTTACATAATCATCCTTCAAAAACTCCTTGCAAGGATTCACGTCAAATTTGAAGTTTTTAAACCATTCCTCTTGTCCTCATGGGATCTCTGTCACAGTAGATATCACTTCTGGCGAAACCTACAATTCTAACATGGCTACTTTTGAATTCAAGCCTGTGTAGTTAAGTGCAAATTCTTTAGTTACCTGTGCGTGTCCTCCTTGTAACTTTTTGCAAAACTTCCAGCACCCGGCCTTTTTAAGTGCTTTCTTCACCTCTTCATTTCTCAGCGTTATATCCAGGCCTTCAGGCTCAGTCCTTAGACATTTTCTGGATCTGTGCTCTTTTTTCTCCGTTGATTCTTCCAAATCCTCGCAAACAATAACTACCAGCTCCGGTTGGAATTGTGTTTCAGCTTCTATTTGAATTCAGCCTCGCTTGATTATCAGCCTCACTTGAATTTTAAATTTTTCCGTTTAAAATCTTTCAAGATGTAATCTTGCAGATTTTTCATTCATGCAAGACTTACGGCCATCATTAAGATTTATACACAGTTGTCTTTCTTGGGAATGATAATTCGTGCGTATCAACAGATCTAGTGGTGGTGATAGTGGCAATGAGTGGTAAAATGTGATAAGAGAGGTACATGAGCTGACATGAGAAGACACGGCCTATGACTCACCTAACGGACTTGACATTTCGGGAAAGACTCGCTGCGAAATGTACGAATCCATGATTTCGCAGCGCTGTTAGTTTTAAATTTTAATGATGCGCTGCGAAACTGCCTAATTATGATTGCGCTGCGAAATTGCAAAAAGGCACGGTGACTGACATAAGATAACAGGTGGCTATAGAACAATGGTAGATGGAGGGAACCAATGGGAGCTGAGAATAACTTGACTCAAAAACTCATCAAAACTCCAGATTCTAAGGGAAAAAATTAAAACCAAATTAAACTAACACTGACCTTCGTCATCGGGCTAGGATGGAAAGTTACATGTATCAATTTTAGTTCTAAGTGATAACAGTACTTTCTGGTAGGGTGATGTTGGGTAGATCACGAACAACTTTTAGAATGCTTGATTTTCTTATTTGAGAGAAGCTTAGATGTCCCAACCTTCTGCACCATAACTGGTTTTCCTCTGCCTTTCTTAGGTAACATTTCTCTTCGCCAACTTTCAATATATATATATATATATATATATATATATATATATAAATATATATATATATATAGATATATATATATATATATATATATATATATATATATATATATATATCTATATATATATATACATATATATATATATATATATACATATATATATATATATATATATACATATATATATATATATATATATCTATATATATATATATACATATATATATAATATATATATATATATATATATATACATATATATATATATATATATATATATATATAGAGAGAGAGAGAGAGAGAGAGATAGATAGATAGATAGATAGATAGATAGATATATATCTTGGCGTTCTTGTTCCTTTTATTATGGTCTTTCCTGTGTCAAGTTCACTAACCACAAATTATTTTGATCTGAATACCACCTCATTTCCCAGGTCACACATTTGGATAACATGGAACAATTTATTCTTTAATCCATGAACATACATAAAATTACTCGCATTAACCTTTTCATTTAGAAAAATATAACATTTACCCTTAATGACAACAGGTGAGTCATTTCCAAAAGTGACATTCTTTTCTTTCTCTAAAACATTGTACGAAATAAGTTTATCTTTATCACATGTCATGTGTTTTGAGCATCCACTATCAATGTAGCATTGATTTTATTGTCCTTCTTCAAACAATTCTATGCCACAACTTTCAGACTGTAACTCCTTTCTTTTTCCATACCTTAGAATTTGTTAATATTTTCTTTTTTTGAGATGTTTGCTATAATTTTCTCCTGCACTTAGACTCTTCATGTCCATATTTATTCCAAAATGAGCATTCAATTTCATATTTATGAGATGAGAAGTTATTATAAGTGGTCTTCTTAACTCTTGTCTCATCCCTTTGTTTTCTTGCTTCTCTAGTCATGATGGTTTTATATGCAACACATTCAACAACTTTATGACCAAAATAATGAGATGAGAATCATTGTCTATTAGAGAAGATATTTATGTGATCATAGAATCTTCTAATTTTGTTTACCTTTTGACTGGTGCTTCTGTTGCTTTTTATCATTGGATTAGAGTGAACATGATTTACCTATTGAATTCATTTATTCTTTTGGTGAGGACTGCAACTTTGCTAACTGATTTTTGCTCCATTTAGATAGCTTCTAGTGGTGGCTGAAGAATTTTATGTTTGAGATGTTTCTACAGTGTATCCAAGACAACTCTTCATAATAGGAGAGCATTGTACCTTGATAATTTCATCTAAGGTTTCAAATCCTTTAGAAAATCTAGGATTCAGGGTTTTTATTTTCTCAAGTTCCTTTATTAGACTTACTACTTCACATTCTAGCTTCTCATTATTCTTTTCATTTTCTATGAGTTGATGCTTTAGTGTATCTATGGCTACTTTGTTTTCTTCCAAGAAAATTTTGAGTTGAGTAATTTCTTCAAAGAAATTGTTTTCCTCTAAAGCATCCACAAATTTATCATTAGACTCATTAGTATTGTTCTCAAAAGCCGTGAGTAATTTAAGATCTTGATCAGATTCTCCTTCTTCACTGTTTGACAAGACATCACTATCTTCATGAGTATAATGACTTCTTATGTTGTTAAACCATCACCTATTACCTTTTTTCTCTATCCTTCCCTTTTTCATGGTTGTCTTTGTGAGGAAATTTAGCAGAATAATGACCAAATCTACCACAAGAAAAAAATTTGTAGGGAAGCTTACCTCTTAACCCTGTTGTGCCCAGTTGAATTTTCTTTACACGGTTCACCTCTTCTTCTTCTGATATATATCCTAATTCCTTGTGTTCTTCCTTTTCTTTTCATATTGCAGATGCTTTAAATGCATCTTCTCTGACTTCTGAGGGACATCCTTTCCTCATTTCAAAAGCAGTCAAGATCCCATGAAGTTGAACAATAATAAGAGTCTACAAATATTACTTCTCTTTAATGGTAGACACATTTGACTCGAATTTAGGAGTTAGAGATATTAATATTTTCTCTACTAAAGTGCGTGCTTTATTTCTTCACCCAAAATTTTCATGCAATTTACAATCTCATCTATACATAGAAAGAAACTAGCTATACTTTAATCATTATGCATTCTAAGAGATTCATACTAAATTCTGAGAGATTGGAGTGTAGCATTTTTAATTTGGTATCACCTTCATAGATTTGAATGATTTTGTCCCATATTTCTCTTCTTGTTTTTAACTTCTTAAGTTTGATAAATTCTTCTTTTGTCACACTTCCCGATGCATTGACAACTTTTGCATTGGTTTCATATGTCTTCTTGTCTACTGCATCTGTGGGAATTGCGACTAGATATTGGTAACCTCCTTCCATAATTGTCGAAACATCTGATCCAAGGGACTGAATATAGGATTTGGTTCTTGTCTTCCAATGTATTAAATTATTTATGTTGAACAGTGGTGGTTTGATAGATGTCATTCGAAGTTGATTTCTCATCTTGGGTGACCTTCCTTCAAGTGATCAAGCTTCTTTTGAAGGACCTACACTGAAACCAATTGTTGGGAAAAATACTAAGAGCAAAGGGGCGTGGGGTGAATTAGTATTTTAAAAAGTCACAATAATAATTTTCTTTTTTGAAATATGTATGTGACTTTATTGAACCCAACTCACATATGTTTGTTACTATTGGAAAAGAAACTAGCTTATGCTTAGTAAAATTGTAAAACAACTAATTCTTTATCTCTTAAACTTAAACCAGAATGTAAGAGATTTATCGAGCATTTGATAAGTAGTAAGAAGGTGTAGTAAGAACAGAATAAAGAAACACACATGAACATCAGGATTTAAGGTGGAAACCCAGTGTGGGAGAAATCCACCGATATTTTCGTCTTAGTCTTCAAACTTATTAATATAAAAAAACTTCTTACATTCATGTACTAGTGCAAACTCGTGCCAATACGCATCCACCCCCATTTCTGAAGGCTACAACCTTCACTCATTCTCTAGCTCCTACTGGAAGGGAGCCCCAACCCCCTGATCTAATTACCAGCTACTACTTCAAGGAAGCTTTGACTTCCTCACTGAAGGCTCCAACCCTCAGCAACATTCGTGGACCACATTTCATAAATTTTCACATTGGATCCACCTGCTTTAATAAATCACAACTTATGGATCAATTGAAGCAAACATGAACTTAATTCAAATAGAAGAGTGAGACCACTATAACTAGAACACATAATTGATGTTAGAATATTGCATCAACACACAAAATCAACCACAACCCTGATCATTCATATGCCAAAATGTATACGCTACTTCACTTAAGGCAAACCACATGTATACGCGCTTTTTCTGTAGACAAACCTGCATATAGATCTCAATATACTAAAAACTTGTAATTCTGAATCAGACACAGAGTTGACCAGAGTTATTCTGAAATATTTTGTTAGCTTACAGAACCATCATACAATTAGAAACATCAATAATATTTTCAACCAATCAACATGTAACCAAATTCAACTTCATCATTCAATCAATTCTACTTCAGACATTATCACTGAACCCAAATCAACATCATGAGGACATCATTGACAGATAGCAGAGATACAACATCACTGATCAGGTTGATCTGTCATCTATGAATGTAAACCCTTCCTTTATGTAAGTGACTTTGAATAAATGAACCCATGTGTATACACGACTTAATCGAGACCTACTTGCATACAGATCTGCAAATTTTGACCTAATATTGCATAGCTCTTCAGAACTTTAGAAAGACCCAAATCATAATATTGAAAGATAAAAACATACATCAATACTTAGATCTAGTCAAGTCATTTCAGGTCTCATGATCTTGATCCATCATTGTATCCATCGGTCCATAATTATTTCAGATCTATGTGTCAATTATGGCCCTTACAATGAAAAGATACTTCGTATTGAAGTATTCATCAAAAACCATTTCACATATAAAACTTAGCACTTTGATATTCACCTCCTTATATAGTTAGAGCCTTAGCCAATACCATGAGTGAAAACTACACTTGAGTCAGTGGTAATCTTGGATGGGATCAAGTAATTGTTACTGCATTCAATATTGTGGGCTAATAGCATGGTAGGGACCCTTGGTATTCTTAAATTAGTTCTCTAGCATCTACTGACTTTGCCTCTTTGTACGTGCATCTGTACGCAACTTGGCCTTGATGAACCCACATCATAGATCTTCAAATATTCATCTTTATCAAACTTTTGATTCTGGTCTATAAACCTTTGCCCATTCATTCTGTTATTGTGTTACATCACTTTTTAACCTCTGAACTGACATGTGGATTCATCTAGTTACCATATACTTGTTTATTACAAGTGAGTTGCCATCAAGAACAACACATGCATCATAATGCCAACACTTTATTCAAACCAAACATATCCACTAGGTCAGGAGTAACATAACTATAATTAGATCCAAGGTCAACTGAAATAGAAACAACTTGATCAAAAAGCTTACCTTTCATATTGATAACAATTTATTTGTGATGCCCCTTCTTGTTATCCAATGCTACATAGATACAAGGAATACTCTTCCCAATATCCCCAACATATGAGTCTCATATGAACTATATATATGAGGCCTATCACCCTGATTATGCAGACAATCCTTCTTAAGATGCTCCTTACCACATGTCCAAGACTGCAACCATCTTGTACCATCACCGTTATTTTTCTTCCCTCCAGGTTTTGACCGAATAAACTTCTTGTAAGATGCACCATTTTCTTTCTCACTTGCATCCTCAGGCCTTTTTTCTTTTTGGCTTCCATTTATCTTTAGCTTTGTCTTTCCCTTTCCAACCTTGCTAATATTTTGTCTTACACTTTGACTACTCATAGAATGCTTCAACTTTGCAATAAATTCCTCAAGAAACCAAGGCTCATCATACTCAATCTAATATCTAAATGCTAATAGAAATCCATTAATAAATCTTTGAACTTTGGCCATCTCATCTTTCAAATATAGTACATACCTCAATAACTCTAGGAACTTTGTCATATACTCCTCATATGTCATCGATCCCACCTTTAGCTCATAGAGCTCATTTGCAAGTTGTTGTTGTAGTAACTCTGTGACAAGTAATTATTTTTTAAAATTCTCTTGAATTCATGCAAACTGAAATCTTTTGTCCCTATGTATCTAACCTGCTTCACATCTTCCCATGAGATGTTTTCTTTCCCTTTGAGGATGAATATAGATATTATGACCTTCATATTCTCTATGTATTCATGGGACTCAAAGAATTTATTCATCCCAAGTAGCCAAGCTTCTGCATCATCTGTTTTCCTCAAAGCTTCACTTTCTTGGACTTATCTTAAAGATATCCCCTGTCACTCCTCGTCTAAGGATGATAACAATGATGATCATAGTGTCGATCAGAACTAGAACTAGAATGGAATTTGTGTCCATCACTTCTCCTATCCAAAGTATCCAAGAGCCTACCATCTATGATCATGATATCCCTATCTGACCTGCACCCACCATGAGACCTTCTACCATATGCCCCATTAGTTTTTTCCTCCTACCCATGGCTGATCTGAAGCGGTCCCTATCTCTACAACTCTAAAAAACTTTCAAGAATTACTGCATTAACTTCTTTGTTTCTCATGTGCCTACATCATTTTGTCATTATCTTCTTTGAAAATTATTATTTCTTCCTTGAAGCTTATAAATGTGTCTGCTAATTCAAATGAATTCCCACCACCATGCTACTCATCTGTCCCATAGGTCGCACGCACTATAGTACACCATCTTGCTAGTCATGTTTAATCTCTTTCCTATAAGTACACCATGTCAGCTAAAACCAAAACATAAAATAATAAACATACCTTAGTATAGTTCAGGGGAGTATATCTCATCTACAAGATCAACCACATTAGCATGATACATGTATAATCATAGTCACATCAACATATATGCTATTTTAACCACTATCCAATTATCAATGCCTGATCATACCAAGCACATACCATGACCTCATGCATGACAAATAAAACCATGTCCATATATGGATAACAATATATAAGCACTGACATTCATAACCAGTGCATAACTGGCATACACTCATGATGACCACATCCAACAATGCACCATCCACTTTCACATAATGACATAAATGAAATCATGACCAACCCCATGCATACACAACATGAACATAAAACAAAATCATAGAAAAAACATATATGAAACCCACATTAATGCATGAAAAACACATTGCCCATCTAGTCCAAGGTGTGAGTCATGCTCTAATACCACTCTGTAACACCCTCCTCCCATATTTACAAAAGCTAACTGACCCACTGGGGTAAACATCTGACGAGAGGCTATATGATGTGACTCAACTCCGAAGGTAAATTTAAGGAAGTGGAACTGACAAAACACAACTAAGCTGACCTTCCCTAAGAGCTATAGACCCTTCAAGAGGTAACCAACCATTGTAGGTTCTTAACCCATGAGAAAAATTATCTTTTTATTGTCCTGGAGCCTCTATCACTCCGATGAGAAAGCATGCATGTGACAAAATCCTTCGAGTTACTCCCACAGTAAGACATGATACCGAGAGTGGACTCTTCAAGATAGTTCTCAACCAACAAACCTAGATTCTGTGCCACTTTTTTAGGGTTAGGACATAAGCCACTACCCAAAACTTCATGAAACTTTAAGGAATAACAAATGACATTGAAACAAAGGTAATAATTGAAATAATTGAGTAAGGAATTAATCGAAACAATACTAGCCATGACATCCATTTCATCAATCACATCACAAATATGCAATCTACACGCCATAATAATAAATCTAAGCATAGGGGTCTCATACTTCTCTAAGATTCATAATTGAGCATTGTTTACATATCACAATAGTTGCATTGTCATCTATTATGTCACATACTCTTTGAACTTTCAATTACTAATCAAAACATGATGAGAGCCATACATCAAGTTTGTCATAAAACATACTCATAACCATCATATAACCAACATAAATGAAAAGGATATAACTTCCTTAAAATCCACATATAATCTAATACATTTGCACATGAAATACCACGGAGAAGGATCTCTTATTAATGAATACAACATCCAACCAGGTTTGGGACATCCAAAAACCAGGCAACCATACATTGGCTCAACCAAATATTCCTTTTAGCCAATCAATCTCGTGCCATATTCCAAGCATGAATGTGGGACTCAAACCAAACCAAACTAGGTTTCCTCAACCTTTCATGCAATCCCCACCAGATCACTAGTCCCTAAACAAACATGGATTCCACCAGATTTCTCCATCTACACCATGAGGAATTTTCTTGTATCCTAATATCTAGGCTTTCCCATATATACCACCATACAGTAATTGAGTATTCCTAGGCCTAATCAAGAATCCACCCTCTAGGATTTACCGTATATCCCACCATTCACTGGTCTCGAATTTCTAGGCCCGATTGAGGGAAAACACATCTAGGATTTACCGTATATACCTCCATTCACCAGTCGACAATTCCTAGGTGCACTGAGGCACACAAAATTTGGCTTTACCACAATCCCACCTTCTGCAGTCCAGATATTCATAGGCCTTGTTTTCTTTCTCTAAAATGCCACCTCACTCTATTTCGACACCATCTAGTAATCCAACTGAGCTAGAAACAAGAGAACTCATCACACCATGGTTATCTTAAAATGGAAAGGAAAGGTTGAAGAACAATGTCACACTTAAAAAAACCATGCCAGTGTAAGCAAAAGAACCAAATACACACATGCATGTACCATGCATGCCAAATATAGCAAGGAAATCACACATGCAAATTGATAGTTGCAAATAATCCCCTGTAGTTGGTAAATTCTACTCTTCCTCACTTGATCTTTTCTTTCCTTTGCCTTGTTGGCCCTTCCTTTTCTTTCCTTTACCTAATTCTAGCGTGCACCAAGAATACTCTGAGTGTCAAAGAGTATGAGAGAGAGAATAGAGAGAGATCCAAAAATGAATTGATAAAAGGTACCAACTGATCCTCATAAGCCTTTTTATTAATGAGGCCTATATTTTTTTTCGATTTTCCTTTATTTACCTCCTCACATAAAACTTGTGGCCTTTCACCTTCATTTTATCCTAATTCCCATTGTTTTCATAAATAAAATGCCAATTAATGCATCATGCCTTTCCAAATCCTTTGTCATTGAATTTCCCAATTTCCTTAGCCATAATAAACCAAATGAACATCCACACTATGATGTTTTTCCCAACATTCATCTTTGAATATGTTCCCCATGACCTTGACTGTTATTTTTCCTTCATTAACTTTATTACATCTAATTTTGACTAGGGTTGTTACATGCCCAATTTGTAGTTCAAGGATGTACTTTGGTACGAGGTTGACCGGAGAAGGATCAATTGCAAAAAATGACTAAGTGTGGGATTAAATAGGTGAGAGATGGAACCATAACATGAATTTGGAATGATCATACACTTATCTAAGATCAGCCACTTGAGATGGAAGCATTTACCACCCAAAATCAACATGCTCTTGCTGAAACGACAACAATACAATACTTTCCTCCAAGTGTGACACTTAAGATACACCTTGTGGCACAAGTGATGACACTAGAGAAATAATGCTCAAGACGTGGAAAATGTATCTAATGCATTTTTATATCATGGATAGGATATATTAGTGTAGGAGGAGGCATGAGAACTACCCTTCAATAATGTACATATGACTCCCTTTGACTAGATGCGGCATTTTCTTAAGCACAAGATGACACTTGCAAAAGTAAGAAAAAAGTACAAACACAACTTGTAAATTCTTAAATAAAGTGACAGAAACACGTGCTAGAGTGAAGATAACATGAAATTGAAACCTATTAAAGTGAATGAAAAAAAAAGTGATATTTTCAAATGTGAAAGTGACACTTGTGAAAAAAAAGGTGTGCGAGAGTGATAGTTGAGAAAAATAATCGAAATAAAAGGAAAAATTGCAATCAAAGTGAGGAAGACCATAAATGGAGAGTGCACACAAATTGTTGAAATGTGTTGCGTAGTACACTTTGCTTATGGATTGTGTATTCACTATCACTAGTGATTGTTCAAGCCTTACCTTCATGAGTTACAAAATTCCTATTTAAGCTTGCATAGAAAGATGTGTGATTGTGACTTCATTGAAGATAGATAATGTGTGAGCAAGTCATTTATACAATTAGAAAAATACATAACAATTTACAAAACATTAGATGACCATGAAGTGACCATGCAGCAGCAAATTGCAAGATCCTCAATAGGCTCCAGAATTCAAGTATAGGAAAAATTTTAGGGGGTGTTTATCATGGCGATAACACAATCTAATGCCATGTTCTTCACAAAATTCTTCAAACTCCTTTGAAGTGTATTATCCTCTTCTATTAGACCTCAAGGATTTGATTTTTAGATATTTCTCATTTTCAACATGAACCTTGAACACCTTGAATTTTCTGAAAGCTTATAATTTTTCTTTGAGCAACATTATCCAAGTAGTTATAGTTAAATCCTCAATGAAAAAAATAAAAATACATGTCTCCCTCTTAGCATTGTGTCCTTGTAGGACCACCTATGTCAATATGAATCATGTATAAAGGTCTATATGATGAGTTCTCCTTTATTTTGAAGTGCGCCCTTTCTCGCTTACCAAACTTACAAGATTTGCATATGGAGCCATGTGGTATTGAAAGTCTTGGAATACGTATGACTAGCTTTGTCGTGATGATCTTCACTAATGTATTGAAATTCAGATGTGACATCTTGACGTGCCATATCTAGGTCTCATCTCTTTGAATTAAACAACACTTTACCCTCAAGTCATCAAATAAATATGCATTGCATGGGGTCCCGATTGCTTTCCTTAACATCCTAGCATTCTCTATTCTTCTTATTTCATAGTCTTTCGACCAAAAGGCTAGAGCATGGCCATTAGCACACATACGGCTCACACTTAAAAGATTGTGCTTAACACCATTCACATATAGGACATTTTGGGCCTTAGTCTTATCACCCAAGCTAAATGTTCCTTTTCTTTTTGTTTCAGTTGGAGCATTATTCCCAAATTTGACATTCCATTTCATATTCTCTCTCAAAAAGAGGAATTTAACTCTATCTTCAACCATGTATTCATAACATCCATTGTCCACATACAGTTTTCCTTCTTGTTCATGAGCATATAGGGAAAAGACATATTCTTCAGTTCTCTTTGTCTTTTGTTTCCACTTCTTTATATTTATTTGATGTGAGGGCTACTCTAAAATATTGTATTCTTGAAGGATTTAATAGATATCTTCTGCATTAACTGGCTTTGTGACCAAATTTATTACAATTGAAACATTCTATCTCATTTAAGAGGGGAGAATGAATTTCTCTTTCTAGTAAAAGAATTTCTAGATCTAGAATTTTGAGAATAACTAGATATTACATTGTAATTTCTTTCAACTCCGATGGATCTAGAATTGAAAACTTTATGTCTGAAATTATGGTATGAGTAAAAATTTCCATAAAGTAGTTTCGGGTACCTGAAATTGTATAATCATTGTGCATGTATAGGTCTATGAAAATTCAATTGTCTTTCTTTTTGTTTCACACATCTATATTGAGGAGTCTTTATAGTCTTCATAGGATTAGATTTTTTCTTGTTTCCTTTTCGGTCTATATTTATTTTTCCTTCATTCCCCTCGCCTTTAAGTTCTTTTGAATAACTCTAAGGGATTTCATTTCCTAGGGACTTGGTGCTAGGCTCTCCTCTTTTATGTATGCCATAGACCTTTGTATCCTAAGCCTACCTTAATTGTAGCTGATATTTTACACTTATAATATTGTTTATGTTCTCTAATCCTTTGACAAATTTAGGATGTATTTCTGTCTTGGCTTTAGATTTTTCCAGATCTATCCTTAGAGATACAACTTTTGCCTCTAAATTTTGGCAATTATTTTCCCATTCAACCACTTGATTGATAAGAATCTCCCCTTTCCTCCTGGCTTATTCTAGTTGGATTTTCAGTCATATAATGAACTCTTCGTATCATTTGGGACTGTCTTTTGCTCATGTTTTAGATATTTCTTGCTTCAAGAACTTATTATCATATTAAATTTATCATGGATCTTTTGTTTATATTTTAGTTATTGTAAGATAATGTCTCCAAGTCTAATTTATTCTTTTAATTCCACTTTACAAAGAATAAATGCTTCATTATCATATTTCTACATACCTTCTTCATCTCTTATAAGGTGTTCCTTTAGTTTCTTGTTCTTATATATGGTCTTATTTATATTGTTTATGGCATTGATAATACATTCTTCAAGGTCCACAACTCCTTCAACTTCTTCTTCAGAGTCTAAATTGTCCTTAAATATTGGTTTAGTGTCTAAGCCCATTAGCAAGCATTCATCTCATTCATCTTCAAGGGATTTTGCACTAGTAGCATCATAAGAGTCATTGTCTTCTTTTGAATAGAAGTTGCTCTTCTTTGTGTATTTCCTTTCTAATATTTCTATAATTTATCTTTTTTCTTTTGCTCTTTCTATTCTTTCTCCCGATTTTCTGATTTAGTATAAGGGAACTTTGACGCAAAATGACCAACTCTACCATAGTCAAAATATTCAAGGGGAAGTTTACCTTTCTACTTTCTTGAAATTCTCTTTAACTTTATTCCAAATTCGGCCATATCTTGATCTAATTCATACATGGATAAGTCTTCATGTTCTTTAGGTTCTTTAGGCTTTTTTGAGACTTTGAAGGCATCCTCCTTGGGTTTTCACCTTTCCTTTCCAATTCTCATCTCAAAAGCAGTGAGAATTCCATGGTGAGATTTCGTAGATATTGCATCTCTTCTATGGAAAATATCTTTGCATTGAATCTCATTGGAAGAGATATTAAATTTTTTCTACACAACTACTTCATCTTTAGTTTCTTCTTCAAATCCTCAAATCATATTTGCAATTTCATGGATTCTATTGAAGTAAATTTAATAATTTTTCATCCCTATTTAGCTTTAATATTTCAAATTTCATTCTAAAGGTCTAATGTTTGGATTTATTTACCTTCACATCACTTTCATAGCTATTTTTAAGCTTTTCCCAGACCTCATTTGAATATTTTAATTACATCACCTTCACTAGCTCAGATTGGTTAAGCCCTGATAGAATTGCATGCAATTATTTCCGTTATTTAAATACATCCAAATTTGATGGAATAGATGTTGGGACATTGTAAACAAATCCTATTATGGCACATATATCAACTCAAGGAGACATAAAATAAGGCTTCGATATCACTTTCTAGAACACATAGTTTGTTCCATCAAACATTGGTGCTCTATTTCAAATTGGATCCTAACTTCTCATGATTCCCCACAGATCGAACTTCCAGTGGTTAAATTATTCTTGAAGGAACCTATTATGGTACCATTTAATGGAAAAAAATAATTTGAAGGGGGGGGGGGGGGGGGGGGGGGGGGGGGGGGGGGGGGGGGGGGGGGGGGGGGGGGGGGCGGGGGGATCAACATTTTATTAATTTTTAGGCTTCTTTAAAAAAGTGATCAATCAAATGAAATCAATAAATCATCATACACATGATTTGTATACACAATGATTTAATGGGGGAACCCTACCATGAAAAAACCAAAAAACTAGTTTTATTATGATGTAAATATTAAGCGCCTACTTCAGATTACATCGTGATTTGTGAGCACCCACCCACATGAGGCTCCAACCTCCTCATATTAGAAATCACCAACTTTATATAAGCGCCAACGTAAGATCTATTCATGAACCAACATGTTATAGCTAGGAAAATCTATATTTCATACATTTCATACATTTTTCAAGCTAAGATTTCCGAAATGTCTCTAGTTATAAATTGTTTAAGTATTTTTACACAATTCTTTATCAGCTTCTTTTTTCAATTGAGTTCCCATTCACACTCAACTTCGAAACTTTAGCTTCTTTAATGTTCAATGTACTCACACTTTCCCTATCCAATTCATACACCTTTAACTCTCTATTGCATGTTTTAACCCACTATATGTATTCTTTTAATTTCATTTAGATAGCTTGGAAGTTTGTATCAACCACTGAATTGTAATTAAATTGATAAGAATTTAAATTGAATGTTATACCTTTTATAAAAGCTTGAACTTGAATTTCCATGGGCAGTTGAATCCATTATTTTATCCCTAGTAAAATATCCTTTGACAGTATCAATTTACCAAGTTTAGGTAGTCTTGACGATTTATTTTAGTGTTTTCAATTGTTCTTAACTTAATTTTCTATTCAACCTATTTTGGTAGCAGTTGAAATGCAAATTTTGGTTTATGCCACACCCTTAACTTTAGTGCTTAGGATTTATACATTCAAGGGATAGAACCATTCATTTGCACCCAATGTGTTATAACATGAAATCAACTTGTAAGAGGGACTTTGTATATGGTGATTATACTAAAAGCCTAGAGGCTTGGCTAACTTTACATTGTCAATCCCCTACAAAAAACCTCCAGTCACAAATACCCATTTTCTTCCATGTCATATGTTCATGTCATTATTTTCCACATGGATATTTTTGTGTGGGGTGATGTGCCACTCTGATTTAGCCCAATTGGGCATCAAAGAGTCCAAAACCCCCTACCATATCTTATGCTCATTAGGCACCACATCTTCACACCTTCCATATCATCGCCACCTATTTTCTACCTGTCACTTTCTTATTATGCCATGTTAGATATGTTTCGTCTCATTTACAACATATTTCTTTATTATTTGAAAAATCTCTGAAGATTGATTGCTACGATATTTTCAATTCTAGGGGTACTTCTATCTAGAAACTTTTTTTTACCATGCCACAATGCCATTGTTTATCATTTATAATGCACAAA